>JAVYIG010009052.1:0-82530 GCA_035222895.1 Strongylocentrotus droebachiensis
TTCTACTTTCATCAGTTAATTTGCGGAAATTCTTACACTTCTTGTTTTCACTGATTTCAACGCTGAAGCAATATCGTAAATATTGCAGTATTCCCCTGTATGATCCCATTTTCTGCATATCAGCAATACAATATTCTCTTTGATCACCGAGTACTGCCTCACATTGTTTTTACCCTACATGCATGCATGTACAAAAAAGAGTTACTCTACCAATGATGCTTTCCAGTCAAAGTTCACTCTTCAAAGTTACAGTTCAAGGAATAGAAAATTCACTCAGGGACATGCTTTTATGGAAATGAAATTTACATAATATTTGCAACAAACAATAACTCATAAAGTAAAAGCCATAAGTTCGATAATCAAAGCTCTGTTTATTGTCATCATGTCATTACAATGGGCATTAACTGTGAATAACCAGGAAATACAAAAATATGAACTATATTTTTTAATGCATATACATGTATGTAAAAACAAATAAGGTACTACAGCTTGATTGTAAATAAATAATGGGTCTCAGAATAGAGAGAAAGAGAACAATATACAATGTATTATTAAATAATAACAATAATAATAATATGTCTTGTTTACCCAGGGCAGCTTCATCAGTATTCATACTGTTCTCCCTGAGGGCCCTGCAATCATATTATTACCCCGTAATCTAAGCACATTAGCTTTTGCTAATTCGCTATTTAATACAGCGTACAAATGTAACCTTTTAGATGGCTTGAGGTATCTTTGATGATCTTAGCATAACAGGTAAAATACAATAATGAATACATTTTATATTCTCAAAATCTCATAGCAAAAGGGTTTCTATTCATTTTGGAAAATTATAACCTACAATTAGCTCCGGTAGCCATTAAGCCAGTAATCCCACCTCTCTGATAACTGGAACTATTAAGAAAAATCATTCAAAAAGTCTGAGGGAAGTATATTTTTCTAATACATATAAAAATGTAACTTTTATATCCACCCACCGGTACACAATTATGATGTCTCATTGGCATTATAAGGATTTGGATTACGGTAGCCTGTTCAACAAAAGTTTAAAGGACTGATATATAAATACTTATACATACAGTTCATGTGCATTTATTGGTAAATTTATATAGGTTTAGTTAAAGCCCCACTGCACTACTTTCTATGTGTGCCCTCTATATAGCAAACAATGGCTTATCGGTGCCAATTGATCCCCCATGATCCCTTTTTTCTTATGTTAATTGAGAGCTGATTTGATGAGATAACTACCTGACAGTGACCTTGCAGGGAGGACTAATTCCCCCTGGCCAAACTAGTGCAGACGAGCTTTAATAGAAAGGGGGACCGAGCCTTTATTGGGATCAGCATACAGTGTACTATCAAAATCAAATTGAATATATTACAAAACAGAGTCAGACACATCCCTCCCTATTCATGGGTCGTGAGAGGCATCTGGATATAAAATGCATTGTCTCAATACATAGGCATCAAGCTCAGATTCAAACTCTCTAAAACTAGATTTTGTCGACTAATTGAACCACTATCTCACTGCATAAATTGCTGGTCAAGGTAACAAATTTGGTTTGGGCAATCACCCTCCGGCTGATAACCAGGGGAAAATTACCACCTAAAGACATCTACCCCCCAGAAAATTATCCACTGAAAATTACCATCCGAGAACAACCATTCCCCAAGGTCAATTACCCCCCCCCCCCCCCTTCAAAATTCCCTGCTAGGACAATTACCCACCAAATCTGCTTTTATTAAACCAACTTCTTATCAGGGTAGACTTCTCCTTTAATGAACAGATGGGGTGGTCAATTTTCTTTTCTTTCTTTTTTCTTTTTTTTTGGGGGGGTGTAATTGTTCTCAGGTGGTTTTCCTTGGTTGTCCTTGGGGGTGGGGTAATTGTCCTAGGGCTCATTTAGGGGTGGCGGTTAATTTTTTCTCGGGGGGAGGTCATGTTTTGGGGATAATTTTCCTCGGGGGGGGGGGGGGGGGAGGGGGGTGGTCATGTTTTGGGGGTATTGTCCTTGGGGGGGGGGAAGTTTTACGGGGGTTACTTTTCCAGGGGGTAATTGTCCTGGTACAAACATATTTCACAATATATTTTTCCCTGTGCATCTGGATAAAATCAACATTTTGTAGTTTGGACCCAGAAGTGCATTAACTCTGTCAAATAACAGGAGTTAATGCGCTTCTTGCTCTAGAAAGGTCATATTTCCTTCTCTACAGGACGGACTTATACTTGCAGGCAAACATGACCCAAACTGCACAGGCCGACTCAGGATAGGTGAAAGTTCGAACTCGCACAGCCAGCCTCACATGGTCGCCACGGCAACGGATGATTTCCTCACAGACAGGGCGATCTGAAAATGATAAACAAGCAACCATCAAACAACACACAATGAATATGATAAAACCTTCATTTTAGGGAATATATAAGCTTTATTCATTTTTTTATAATAAGACAATCACTTAATTTATTTCATTATAAAAATGAGACCATTGAATGATGGCTCTATACAAGTGTAATATATCATCACTAAATCAACAGCTTTTAAGCCTTGCTGTGCATGTGCAAGTGAGTTCACAAACACGAGTCACAATATAATTTCCTTTACTGTGTAAAAATATTTATTACCTACAATAAATATATAATTTTTTAAACATATTTGTGGCTTATAGCCAGTAAATAGAATCGATTGATCTGTGATTGAAAAAACCAGTCAGAAGGAAAAAAATATATATATCTATATAATGTTTGATTGTTCTACGTCTTGATACATGCTCCCTTGCAAATGGAGACAATTGTCAGCAGAGCACATATGATCCATCCTTACCTGAGGCACATTGAAAACACTCTTCGAGCATTGCGATGAACAAACTGAATGGGGAATCCCTTGAAGGTGTGACCATCAGGAACAGCCTGTCTCATGGCTTGCTGGAATTCTTCGTTCCCGGAAGACAGTCCTGTCATTCTCTCCAGCTCGTACGCAGCCAAAGCAGGATTGAGTAGGTAGCTTAGCTCATCGTCCCACATACTTGTCAATCCGAGGTCCTTAATATAAAAATACATATGTTTATCTCATAAATCTGTTAAAGAAAGGGATTTAGAAGGGCTTTTACTTCAAATTGGCAATGCGGAACGGTACAGGAGGCTCAGCTAATAATCCCACATGCTTTGCAATTTTCCTCTGTACGTCATATCAAGAAAATCGATGCTTGTCAAATAAAAGGATTTGCAAGGGATAAATTAATAAATTAAGCACCTCATCCCACACTGTTGTGGGTGAAAATTTAAGAGAGAAATAGTGCTTACCGATATGTTATCAAACCCATTAAAAAGGAAATTGTTTGGGATAAATGGATTGACATAATGAGGACATATTCAATATCACTACGTGTACAATAAAAGGCACAATCATACAGCCAAATGGAAAATTATTGTGTAAACAGAAAATCAATGATTGTAAAAACATAAATCGATGTAGAGGAATCATCATATTAATCAGTCATGAAATATAATTTCGTTTTAATTCATCCATCTAAATTGATGTGAAAGTAGGTCAATAGTAGAGGAAAGGAATTGAAAGGGGGAAATGAATTGACAGCCTTTTTTTTAAATTTGCAATGCAAGTTTTAAGAGGCAGCTCAGTTCATCTCCTCCACATGTTTGCTAGTCCAAAGTGCGAATTTAAGATTAAGCAGTGCTTATTTATAACATTTACCGATCAAATAGGTATTTCAAAGGGACAAATAAATCAGTTTTCCTTTTTTCTTTTCTTTTTTAAATTTGCAATGCAAATTTTAGGAGGCATCATCTTCCCCCACAAACTTGCCAGTCCAAGGTGCAAATTTAATTTTCTTTCTGTTTTAAATTTGCAACATTTGCAGGATTTAAAATAAGTACAATTGGTGCTGGTCTATATCAAAGATAAAAGAAAGGATTTTGCTCTCCTACATGATTCAGCTTTTCCTTCCTTGAAGTGGCAAGGCAGGATTAAGAAAGTACATAATATAGCTTTTCTCATCTAATTTCCTTCTAAACCGCTTAGAGGCATTATGCAATTTGCTGTTTAGATATATCTTATTAATTGATTAATCTCCCAATAGCTTGTCAATGCTCCCACTTTTGAGGTTAGGTGTACTAAAGTTGCAAATTCAGAGTAGAAGTCTAGCAGAAATGTGGCTCAAATTAAGCTCTGGCAGGTAAAATAAGCAATCTTTGAGACAAGTTCTGATGATACGACCCCAGTCACCTGTTTTTACTGCAACAGTAAGTACAAAACGGTGAACCATCAATGTTCATGATGATGACACTTGTATTTGTAGCATAAAGAAAGTTTGTGAATGAAAGTAACATCCAGTTATCTCGAAAATCTGTTTGCATTTTGAAAATGTTGTATGGAATTCCTTGTCCTCCTTGTTAAGAGAAATCCCATTTCTAAATTCATTTGAAATAAAGCTTGAATCATACCTGCTATCTTCTTATCATTTATCAGTTGGTTTCCATTTTTTTTTTTTTTTTTAATACCTTTTATTTTAATGCTAAATATATTACTCATTGCGGATATAGTATCGAAAATAATATCGCTAGTGATATTCGTTGTCTCGCAATGTGGTCAATAAGGAATCTAAAAGATCACGACGTTTCGTATGCTACTGCAATACTTCGTCAGGTGATAAAAACTGTTGTAAGCAAGGGTCTTTTATACTTTACGGGAGGACCGTAAAGCGGTCTAAAATTCGATCGATAATTGGAACAATAACGCCCAATGCCTATTGGTCGACGCACACGGTGATCGACCAATCACCAAGGCCGCTGGTTCGGCCGCTGGTTCGGCTGATGCACCTTTTATTTTATTTACTTTTTCTCTTCCACTGAAATATTAATGTTATAAGTTAAATCCCACTTAATATTTTGAATTAAGCTAATAGAAAGCTTAAACAAATAATAAAATAATACGCGGGTGTAGAGAGTTACTGGGTTCTGGAAAGTTCTACACAAGCTCTAGCAACAAGAACAAAAATTAAGAAGAATAAGCAAATATTTAACCAAAATATCCCAACTGACAAAGCTGGGAATTTATTTGTCATGATGTACAAAAAAGAGTTACTCTACCAATGATGCTTTCCAGTCAAAGTTCACTCTTCAAAGTTACAGTTCAAGGAATAGAAAATTCACTCAGGGACATGCTATTATGGAAATGAAATTTACATAATATTTGCAACAAACAATAACTCATAAAGTAAAAGCCATAAGTTCGATAATCAAAGCTCTGTTTATTGTCATCATGTCATTACAATGGGCATTAACTGTGAATAACCAGGAAATACAAAAATATGAACTATATTTTTTAATGCATATACATGTATGTAAAAACAAATAAGGTACTACAGCTTGATTGTAAATAAATAATGGGTCTCAGAATAGAGAGAAAGAGAACAATATACAATGTATTATTAAATAATAACAATAATAATAATATGTCTTGTTTACCCAGGGCAGCTTCATCAGTATTCATACTGTTCTCCCTGAGGGCCCTGCAATCATATTATTACCCCGTAATCTAAGCACATTAGCTTTTGCTAATTCGCTATTTAATACAGCGTACAAATGTAACCTTTTAGATGGCTTGAGGTATCTTTGATGATCTTAGCATAACAGGTAAAATACAATAATGAATACATTTTATATTCTCAAAATCTCATAGCAAAAGGGTTTCTATTCATTTTGGAAAATTATAACCTACAATTAGCTCCGGTAGCCATTAAGCCAGTAATCCCACCTCTCTGATAACTGGAACTATTAAGAAAAATCATTCAAAAAGTCTGAGGGAAGTATATTTTTCTAATACATATAAAAATGTAACTTTTATATCCACCCACCGGTACACAATTATGATGTCTCATTGGCATTATAAGGATTTGGGATTACGGTAGCCTGTTCAACAAAAGTTTAAAGGACTGATATATAAATACTTATACATACAGTTCATGTGCATTTATTGGTAAATTTATATAGGTTTAGTTAAAGCCCCACTGCACTACTTTCTATGTGCGCCCTCTATATAGCAAACAATGGCTTATCGGTGCCAATTGATCCCCCATGATCCCTTTTTTCTTATGTTAATTGAGAGCTGATTTGATGAGATAACTACCTGTCAGTGACCTTGCAGGGAGGACTAATTCCCCCTGGCCAAACTAGTGCAGACGAGCTTTAATAGAAAGGGGACCGAGCCTTTATTGGGATCAGCATACAGTGTACTATCAAAATCAAATTGAATATATTACAAAACAGAGTCAGACACATCCCTCCCTCTTCATGGGTCGTGAGAGGCATCTGGATATAAAATGCATTGTCTCAATACATAGGCATCAAGCTCAGATTCAAACTCTCTAAAACTAGATTTTGTCGACTAATTGAACCACTATCTCACTGCATAAATTGCTGGTCAAGGTAACAAATTTGGTTTGGGCAATCACCCTCCGGCTGATAACCAGGGGACAATTACCACCTAAAGACATCTACCCCCCAGAAAATTATCCACTGGAAAATTACCATCCGAGAACAACCACTCCCCAAGGTCAATTAACCCCCCCCCCCTTCAAAATTCCCTGCTAGGACAATTACCCACCAAATCTGCTTTTATTAAACCAACTTCTTATCAGGGTAGACTTCTCCTTTAATGAACAGATGGGGTGGTCAATTTTCTTTTCTTTCTTTTTTCTTTTGGGGGGGGGGGTGTAATTGTCCTCGGGTGGTTTTCCTTGGTTGTCCTTGGGGGTGGGGTAATTGTCCTAGGGCTCATTTTAGGGGTGGCGGTTAATTTTTCTCGGGGGGAGGTCATGTTTTGGGGATAATTTTCCTCGGGGGGGGGGGGGGGGGGGGAGGGGGGTGGTCATGTTTTGGGGGTATTGTCCTTGGGGGGGGGGGAAGTTTTACGGGGGTTACTTTTCCAGGGGGTAATTGTCCTGGTACAAACATATTTCACAATATATTTTTCCCTGTGCATCTGGATAAAATCAACATTTTGTAGTTTGGACCCAGAAGTGCATTAACTCTGTCAAATAACAGGAGTTAATGCGCTTCTTGCTCTAGAAAGTCATATTTCCTTCTCTACAGGACGGACTTGTACTTGCAGGCAAACATGACCCAAACTGCACAGGCCGACTCAGGATAGGTAAAAGTTCGAACTCGCACAGCCAGCCTCACATGGTCGCCACGGCAACGGATGATTTCCTCACAGACAGGCGATCTGAAAATGATAAACAAGCAACCATCAAACAACACACAATGAATATGATAAAACCTTCATTTTAGGGAATATATAAGCTTTATTCATTTTTTTATAATAAGACGATCACTTAATTTATTTCATTATAAAAATAAGACCATTGAATGATGGCTCTATACAAGTGTAATATATCATCACTAAATCAACAGCTTTTAAGCCTTGCTGTGCATGTGCAAGTGAGTTCACAAACACGAGTCACAAATATAATTTCCTTTACTGTGTAAAAATATTTATTACCTACAATAAATATATAATTATTTAAACATATTTGTGGCTTATAGCCAGTAAATAGAATCGATTGATCTGTGATTGAAAAAACCAGTCAGAAGGAAAAAAATATATATATCTATATAATGTTTGATTGTTCTACGTCTTGATACATGCTCCCTTGCAAATGGAGACAATTGTCAGCAGAGCACATTATGATCCATCCTTACCTGAGGCACATTGAAAACACTCTTCGAGCATTGCGATGAACAAACTGAATGGGGAATCCCTTGAAGGTGTGACCATCAGGAACAGCCTGTCTCATGGCTTGCTGGAATTCTTCGTTCCCAGAAGACAGTCCTGTCATTCTCTCCAGCTCGTACGCAGCCAAAGCAGGATTGAGTAGGTAGCTTAGCTCATCGTCCCACATACTTGTCAATCCGAGGTCCTTAATATAAAAATACATATGTTTATCTCATAAATCTGTTAAAGAAAGGGATTTAGAAGGGCTTTTACCTTCAAATTGGCAATGCGGAACGGTACAGGAGGCTCAGCTAATAATCCCACATGCTTTGCAATTTTCCTCTGTACGTCATATCAAGAAAATCGATGCTTGTCAAATAAAAGGATTTGCAAGGGATAAATTAATAAATTAAGCACCTCATCCCACACTGTTGTGGGTGAAAATTTAAGAGAGAAATAGTGCTTACCGATATGTTATCAAACCCATTAAAAAGGAAATTGTTTGGGATAAATGGATTGACATAATGAGGACATATTCAATATCACTACGTGTACAATAAAAGGCACAATCATACAGCCAAATGGAAAATTATTGTGTAAACAGAAAATCAATGATTGTAAAAACATAAATCGATGTAGAGGAATCATCATATTAATCAGTCATGAAATATAATTTCGTTTTAATTCATCCATCTAAATTGATGTGAAAGTAGGTCAATAGTAGAGGAAAGGAATTGAAAGGGGGAAATGAATTGACACCTTTTTTTTAAATTTGCAATGCAAGTTTTAAGAGGCAGCTCAGTTCATCTCCTCCACATGTTTGCTAGTCCAAAGTGCGAATTTAAGATTAAGCAGTGCTTATTTATAACATTTACCGATCAAATAGGTATTTCAAAGGGACAAATAAATCAGTTTTCCTTTTTTCTTTCTTTTTTAAATTTGCAATGCAAATTTTAGGAGGCATCATCTCCCCCACAAACTTGCCAGTCCAAGGTGCAAATTTAATTTTCTTTCTGTTTTAAATTTGCAACATTTGCAGGATTTAAAATAAGTACAATTGGTGCTGGTCTATATCAAAGATAAAAGAAAGGATTTTGCTCTCCTACATGATTCAGCTTTTCTTCCTTGAAGTGGCAAGGCAGGATTAAGAAAGTACATAATATAGCTTTTCTCATCTAATTTCCTTCTAAACCGCTTAGAGGCATTATGCAATTTGCTGTTTAGATATATCTTATTAATTGATTAATCTCCCAATAGCTTGTCAATGCTCCCACTTTTGAGGTTAGGTGTACTAAAAGTTGCAAATTCAGAGTAGAAGTCTAGCAGAAATGTGGCTCAAATTAAGCTCTGGCAGGTAAAATAAGCAATCTTTGAGACGAGTTCTGATGATACGACCCCAGTCACCTGTTTTTACTGCAACAGTAAAGTACAAAACAGTGAACCATCAATGTTCATGATGATGACACTTGTATTTGTAGCATAAAGAAAGTTTGTGAATGGAAAGTAACATCCAGTCATCTCGAAAAATCTGTTTGCATTTTGAAAATGTTGTATGGAATTCCTTGTCCTCCTTGTTAAGAGAAATCCCATTTCTAAATTCATTTGAAATAAAGCTTGAATCATACCTGCTATCTTCTTATCATTTTATCAGTTGGTTTCCATTTTTTTTTTTTTTTTAATACCTTTTATTTTATTTACTTTTTCTCTTCCACTGAAATATTAATGTTATAAGTTAAATCCCACTTAATATTTTGAATTAAGCTAATAGAAAGCTTAAACAAATAATAAAATAATACGCAGGTGTAGAGAGTTACTGGGTTCTGGAAAGTTCTACACAAGCTCTAGCAACAAGAACAAAAATTAAGAAGAATAAGAAAATATTTAACCAAAATATCCCAACTGACAAAGCTGGGAATTTATTTGTCATGAATTTAAAGCCACACTTATGAACTAACCTAGAGACACTTAATCCTTACTGTACTGGGCTATTTTGAGCAAATTTTTGTCTTTATAGCCTAATTAATTATGCAATATGCTCATTTTATACATTTTACAGAAAACTCTACATATTTCTCTGAAAACTTGTGAAGAATCTTGAAAATGTATTGAATAAATGTTTCCTTCATCTCAAATTCATGAGGTTTCATTATTTTTATGATATTTGAAAATGCATAGGTTAATTTGCATAAATTATGAATATCAATTCTGGAAATATACTAGAATCATTACAAAAATTGTCAGACTCCACTTTATGAATGTTGAAACTCATTATTCATATGAAACTTCTTTTCTGACACAAAATAGTTATTTTGATGTAATTAATAATGATAATTTATGCAAATTTGATGCGATTTTCAAATATTTATTTTCTTATGTATTTTCTTTTTCTTTATTTCTTATTATATCTATTGGTTTATTTCTAATGTATTCTTTTGTTCTGGAATACATCAAGTTACTTTGAGAAACATATAAAAGCAATTTGATATCAATTCATATCAATACATTTCTGCCTGAACATGAATAAATGCAATTATAGCAATTTTTGATGACATGCGCATACTAATTGTTATGTAACACCTTACAGGTATATCCGATTTTGACGAAAATGGTATCAAAATGTGTGTAAGACTTTTAAAAAGTCATGAAATGACAATTCAAAATTCCAAGCGGTTGCGGCGCAATCTCCGAAAATGTCAAGGAGGGGGCAGGCCCCCCCCCCCCCCAAGTACAGTAAGGGTTAAGGGTGCAGGGCTGCATATAATTCATATTTCGTTATTAAAACATCTAAATATATTTCATAAATTTTTAATATTTTTTAAAATAAATTTCTCAGACCTGCTAAGCTCTACCCTAAAAAAATGCTCCAGATCTCATTCATCTTGTGCTATCATCTGTCAATCATTTATGAGCCAACAAGAGACAGTGGTATGTAGCTTCACCAGAGCTGACCACCTATTTACAATAGACCATACAATACCAACATAGGAGTTGCTATGTCAGACGTCCTGTAGCATCACCAGGAAAGGAAAGGTAATGTGGAGGTCTTGTATGAAAGAATGCAATTTCTGTTGAGCATGGCTGAGCTGGGGGAAATTACATACCACTGTCTCTTGTTAGCACACTAATGATTGACAGATGATGGCACAAGATGAATGAGACCTGGAGCACTTTTTTTTAGGGTGGAGCTTAGGAGGTCTGAACAAATTATTACAAAAAAAAATTAAAAATCTATGAAATAAATTTAGATGTTTGAATAACAAAATATGAGTTGAATGCAGAAGTGCACATCAACGGGAAACAACTTGTATTTGGATGTCACCCGACCTTTAACCCTATCCAGCCTGAGGGGGGGGGGGGGGGAGGGGGGCTTTAGAAGCCCCCTCCCCCCCCCCTCCCTCTATATTTTTCATAACTTTTTAACGCAAAAGAATCTTGCGCTGCAATTTCAAGTCTTGCGCATCTTTTGAATTTTTTTTTTTTTTTTTAAATCGGACCTACCGTTACAAATCTATACACTTCACTTGACATACATGCACATTTTTCGCGGCAAACAGGGGCCTTAAACCCCCCCCCCCCCCCCCCCCCGGCCGGGTTATGCAGTTTCAATATAGCCCGTGGCAGGGGGCATCTCACTGAGCGACGAATGCTTACAAACGTTGCAAATTTTGGAATCGCCAAATTCAGCAACACCATCTTACAATTGTTTGCAAAGGCTTACAACTGTTTGCAGAAAACTCATCTCGCATTGCGACATGAAAACTGTGTGCAAACTTTCTTGCAACCTTTTACAAACCATGGGGAAACCCCAAATTTGCTACGTTCGCAAGCATTCACCACTCAGTGAGATACCCTCTTATTAAAGGGATTACTATTCAGATCATTGTTAGTAATTTAAACTTCTCAATTACAATTGACTTCAATATTTTATTCATTTGTTCAGTCACTTATTGTATTTGTTTTCTGAATATGCATGCATTGTATATCCCTTGCATATCCCTCCCACACAAATAGAGAAAACCTGCAGAAATTCACCAAAGCTAAGCTAATCAAATGGTTTATTGCACATCATGCACAAGAAATAGAAATGTACATCTAAAGCTCATCTATAGGCAAGTGATTGCCCCAACATATGTCTCCAATAATGGATATAAAATTTGCTAAATATTACTTCAAAATCTCATTTCTATATGTGCTTTATTTCAGCTTTATATTTTAAACTGAGTTATAATAAATCTATGCAATTAACTTCACAATGTCAATGAAATTCAACAGCATAACCACAGCGCTGCCAACCCCAACTGAACAAAAATCCTATTCTTTTTCATGAATGATTGTTCAATGAACCAATGAACATCCCCAAATTTCTGATGTGAGATGCTTGTAGGATACTTTAAAGGGGGAGAATGGGCATTTTGCTATTGAAAATGGCACACATGCACAAAATACACAAGTACATTCAGATTTCTTGGGATATCTTTTTTTTTTTTTTTTTGGGGGGGGGGGTAGATTATTGAGGAAATATTGTACTATCGTATTAACTTCTAAAAAATGTACTGGTTGGCAGCTCTGTAACCATGCAACAGGCATTTGGGCACATCCTTCCTGCTAATTTCCAGTGTTTGGCACCCCTAGCTGGCACATCAACAGAAATCAACTTGTATTTGGATGTCACCCGACCTTTAACCCTATCCAGCTTTAGAAGCTCTCCCCCCCCCCCCCTCTACAATTTTCACGCGCTGCAATTTTATGACTTTTTCTTTCGATTATTGTGCATCGCTTTAAATAATTTTTTTGAAAATCGGATCTACCGTTACAAATCTATACACTTCAGTTAACATACATGAAAATTTTCGCTGCAGTCAGGGGCCTTTAAACCCCCCCCCACCCCCCCGGGCTGGGTTATGCAGTTTCAATATAACCTGTAGCAGGGGGCATCTCACTGAGCAGAGAATGCTTACAAACGTTGCGAATTTTGGAATCGCAACTTCAGCAACACCATCTTACAACCGTTTTCAAAGGCTTACAACTGTTTGCAGAAAAATAATTTCGCATCGCAACAAGTAAATTGTTTGCAAACTTTCTTGCAACCTTTTGCGAACTATCTTGCAACCTTTTACAAACCATGGGGAAACCCCAAATTTGCTACGTTCGCAAGCATTTACCACTCAGTGAGATACCCCCTTAAGGGATTACTATTCAGATCATTGTTAGTAATTCAAACTTCTCAATTACAATTGACTTCAATATTTTATTCATTTGTTTTCGTCTATATTTTGAAGAATTATGCATGAGTACATTTTACAAACATTTACTTGAATATGCAAGAGTTCGTCATGAATGATTGTTCAATAAACCAATGAACATCTCCAAATTTCTGATGTGAGATGCTTGTAGGATACTTTAAAGGGGAGAATGGGAATTTTGCTATTGAAAATGGCACACATACACAAAATACACAAGCACATTCAAATTTCCGGAAATCATTTTTTTTTTTTTTTTTTTTTTTTTTTTGGGGGGGGGGGGGGGGGGAATCGTATATTATTGAGGAAAAATCATACTGTCGTATTCACTTCTAAAAATCGTACTACCGGTAGTTGGAAGCTCTGTAACCAGGCAATAGGGGCATTTGGGCACATCCTTCCTGCTAATTTCCAGTGTTTGACACCCCTAGCTGGTTGTGATTTTACTCACACAAAGTTGCTAAATATTGATTTTCAGGTCATCACAACATTACATCAGTTTTCCATGAGAAATTGGCTTTTATTAAAGGCCATCTGTACTAGTTTGGCTAGGAGGAATTAGACCACCCAGGATGGTCACTGACAGGTGGCTATCTCATCAACTCAGCTCTCAATTAACATAAGAAAAAGAGGATCATGGGGACCAATGGTCACCGATTAGGCATTTTTGTTATATATAGAGGGAGCAAGTAGCTACAAGTAGTAGCTTAATACTTTTCGTCTTTCTCAGCGAGTGTTGGATGGCCGCCATACTGCACAGCATTCGCTATGATAAAACATTTTGTTGTTTTTGTTGGTGTAATCCCGTAATTTTAGACAACATTCCGTACTGCCGTAATGATCATTATTTTCCGTACCAATTACGGGAAATCCGTACTAGTTGGCAGCTCTGTAAAAACCTGTAATTTCAGAAAAATTGACCTCCGTGACATTTCACCTATTTACCCAAAAATCTGATCCGATTATCTTGCTATCATGATATATTTTATCGTCAAGATTGAGCCTCATATCTCTAGTGGTTCTTGAGATATCGTGATAACAAGGCTAATATATAGAATTTAAGAAATGGACTTCCTTGACCTTTGACATATTAAGACAAATTCTGATCAGATCGTCTTCTTCTTTAATATGCTTATACATATTATCACCAAGTTTGAGCCTCATATCTTGTGGTTCTAGAGATTTCGCAATAATGAGGCCAATAGCTGGAATTTCATACGTTGACCTCTGTGACCTCGGGCCTTTAACCTAGTTACTACAAAATCTTCTCAGAAGGTCCGTCCTCATCAGACGAGTTGGCCAAATAGCCCACTATTTTGTGGTCCATGAAATTAGCACAAAGTTACAAATCGCGTCTTCATCAGCTCGAAACTTGAGCTTGAGAAATTTGCTCATGCTTAGTGCGAGATGGACACTTCGTGCTAACAAATAAGTCCTCGTTGCTGTACTTCCAACAGCATCAAAAATCGCGTCTTCCCTCTGAAAGTTTATTAAAATACTGACCTGCTCCTCGCTCTGATGAGACATAATAGTACACAATACAACACTAACACTTACAATTTAAACAGAATCCGGAATAACAAAGAATTAACTGATATATCTTTGACTTAAAGTCTGCACGTAGCAATTGTTAAACAAGTAACAGCAGTGTATACACACAGATTTTCTAGCTAACAGCTGATCGCACGTGAAGCATCCGTGCAAAACAAAATAGCGTTGGAAACTGGAAACAGTAGGATATTGTCATGCATGCCGGGATCAAGAAATCTTTCAAGAGTCTTCAAACTACTAAAGACGGACCACAAATTGCAGGCTATTTTGCAAACTAGCCCAAGATATCTTGGAAAGCTTTCCCAAGCAAATAGCTTGCTATTTTGTAATCTAGCCAATTTCCCGAATAAGAAACAGCGGGCCATTTGGCCAACTCGGGCTAATGAAGACAGGCCTAGATTGTCTTTCTATGGTGGTACATACTATCATCAAGTTTGAAGTTCATATCTCAAGTAGTACTTGAGATATCGCGATAACGAGAATCCGGCACCACCTTGGGTGGGCGGAGGTATACAAAAGTAGCTACCGGTATATGTTTTTTTTCCTGAAGTAGAAACATGTACCTACATTAAGAAGGTCGTTCCCACAGATTTTGAAAGTCAAAAATACAGTGAAAAAAAGATTCACGACCAACAATTTTGGTCTCAAATCTTTATTCAGTGTTTTTATATTTTAGGGTAATCATTTGTAATCGCCTCCGGTATGTATTTTATTGTTTTTTATTTCTTATTATATCTATTGTTTTATTTCTAATGTATTCTTTTGTTCTGAAATACATCAAGTTACTTTGAGAAACATATAAAAGTAATTAAGATTCACGACCAACAATTTTGGTCTCAAATCTTTATTCAGTGTTTTTATATTTTAGGGTAATCATTTGTAATCATTATGGTACAGAAGTGTTCAATCTTAAAATGTACAAGAGGGATCTGGGTTAACTCTGCACTATGGACAAATTGGACTAAAGCAGAAAATTGAGGCAAAGTTAGCCAAAAGCCTTTGATTCAACATACCGGATACTCATTCATTTGTGTATTCAGAACACATTTTTTCAAAATTATTTGATAGAAATGTATAAATTGTACACTACAGTGTTTACATTGAAAACTTCAAGAGGAAATTCTACCACACAATAAATCAAAGGCTATTTAGAGGTCCAGTGTGTAGCTTGAACTATTAGAACCTTATTGCCTCGTAATGCTGAGTTTGCCCTGGTGTGCGTTACCCAAAACTGTCTAAGAATAGAATCGAGGTGGGGTAATACAGATGGAACTTAGCTCACCTTTCTGTGGTCTATGGTGAGAGCTCTAAGCTGTAGCTCCAGTTCATTGCTAACCAGTGCTGCATCCAGGTGAGATGGGACCAATGGTGGACTGTTGGGCCAGTGAGTCTGAAATTAAATAAGGGAAGGCCAAGGGGAGTAACAGATATTGAATTGAATTGAATCGAACTTCCAGCAAAGAAAAATACATTGAAATATATATACATACATTTTTTCCTTTTTTTTTAAAGGGAAAAAAGAAAAAGAAGACATGATTAAATCTACTAAGAGTATAGGATGGAAAAAGGTGCATGCGTAAAAGCCACAGGGGCTTGATGAATGGGCGCACCCTGAGCACGTCGTAATATAATTAACAATAAAAAAAAAGCTCAGTCAAGTGATATGATGAACTTTGAGGACGGATTGCTTTCAATCTGTTAAAAGTGCATTCAAACCTGCTGCAGTGGTACCCTTTCCATAGTGGTAACTTAATTTCACTCAAAGAAGAAAAAAAAAAAAATCTACAGAACCAGTACAAAATAGCTAAAGGGTATCTAGGAAACAAATCCCCCGAAATATATACATGTATACATATATTTTTCTCATTTGGTGTGGCTTTCCTAGAACACTATGTTCAGAATATTATACCAGTATACTAGTTTAGTTCATAAATCTTTTTGTTTGCACTACATTGCATGTTTTAAGCAACAATTATTTTTCTTTTAAAAAATGCCATGGTTGACAATATATATACTTTTTTTTTTTAATTAAGTTTCTTTAATTACTTTATTTAATGTTTGTAATGTGATAATGATTTTCGTTTCATTTTGTGCTCTGTTTGGTTTCTGTATTTGCTGTTTCATTACTATGATTGAAATGCAAGGGGAATCGCTGTTTTATTGCAGGCAATGAACTTTTTAATGCGATCTCCACAATTTTATTATTATATATTATAACTTGGTATTTCATGAAATCAATAAATTGAACTGAACTGAACTGGACTGAGAATATAAGTAGAAGCATTTCTTACAATGTTAGATGGTCCACAGACAGATGCTAGTGCATCAGCACTCATGGCTTTCCATACTGATGAATCTTGAAGATCAAAGCAGCACAGCTCAACGTTGTCAGATGGCTGGAATGAGAAAATAACTTGAGGCTTAGTTTCAGTAACTCTAGAAAAATTATGATTTGAGAGATATTTTCACATCAGGATCACATCTTCTGCATGCTTTCAGTGAAGTTTTGGACTATCAATTCACATTTCTTACCTTGTTTTATACATAAATGCATTTTATATTAATAATTCATAATATCTTATAAAGGAGCATTCCTTCATTAAAGGCATCGTTTAACAATGTTAAATCTCAGATGCACGGCCCTACATGTTATCAGTGTCTGTGATATAGTGTAATATTGAAGCCCTAAAAAAAATTGTGCTTTAAAATAATCTTGAAGTGCCTTAAAAAAAGTAAAAATCTTTGAGTGACTAGTTTTACCATACTCCTTTTTCCCCTATGGACTGTAGTGTTATGAAAACAGTTAGGAAAATGCAAAATTTGATTTTGATTTCCAATCATAAATATTTTGATGATCAGACAGGCGATCGGCTTGTAAAAGTCATGGGGTTCCTAACTGACCTGAAGGTTTATAATTATCATTGCAGCATGAGCTAAATCCAGGATTTTGTCTCAGAATCTGAGACAAAGTTACCCAAATGTTTTTGCTACCAGAAGGCTGCATTATTAACTCATAGCCTGCCATGAGTCTGCGTGCACGCTATTGTTACGCTGCTTCTTGCATGCTAGCAAACATTCATTGGACTGTGCCTAGTGTTTTGCACGCGCTATTGTTAGTACCATCGCGTTAATCCGATTATCTCGTTATAAATCTGGCACTGGGGGGATTAGCCCTGTGGCAGGATAAGAGTTAAACCCAGTTAACAACAATATTCTTCCAAATATGTGATGGAGTCACAATTGGAGTAAAATCATCTATTTTGCATGATGATTAGACACTACTTCTTCTATATTTTTTCTATTTCTATCTTATCCTTTTTCACTGCATTTGTATATTTTTGGCTTACTTTTCCATTTGACTGTGTGACACCAACAGTTCTTGATCTACAGATCTGGTTCCAAAACTGTTACTAAAATCAAACCTTAAGTGTAATATTACTGATAGCACATCATTATAGGTCCTCTAATTTTTTTAATCATTGAATTTTCAGTTATTTTGTGCGATGAAACAAATGTGAAAGTTGTCTGCCCCTAAATCACTGAGACATAACCGATCTAGCTAATTTGAAGAGCCCATATCCATAGGGATTACAACTTTTACAAATTCATAACTTCATCTTTGTCCAATTTCTTTCAAACTTTTTGCTTTCCTCAAGAGTAGTTTGCTATTAAGGTTGGATTTCATATTAAGATTTTGTGTGTAGTCCCACGTATCTCAATCCATGTACAGTTTCATATTGTCCATGAAGGGGGGCACGCAAATATAACATTAATGGTAGAAAATGAATCCATTATTCTATCTAGACATATAATTCCAATTTCAACCATTTCGGGCATAAAAAGTGGAAAATAGTGATTTTATTTTGGAGGGGGTCATATATGTCTCATAATACATGGAATGCCCTTCTGCTCAAGACAGGGTTCTTGCAATGCAAGTGGATAAAACATGTGTACGTCAAGTAAGATGAAAGATTTCAAGTAATAACCAAGGGTAAATTCTTCCGCACAAGGGTGTAACAACAGATATACTAAACAGTGATGCGTACCTCCACAATTCCCAGAAAGACTGTGTCCTCCCAACTCTTCTTTCTGAGACACTGTAAAGCCGTTTTATTAAATTAGAACCATTGGTAGACAAATGTCTGCCAAGAATTGTACCTACCTGACAATTGGCAAAGAATGCCTTGTGATTGAAGACACAGCCTACTGTCCTGTAAGGGTGCTGTGGTCTGGGTTGTTCTACAGAAGGAGGATCGTTGGGATTCACTTGATGATGAATATACCTTGACAAAGAACAAAGAATACAATACAATACAATAAAGTTATTTCTATGGTGCTCTTACAAACCAACTGTTTTTTCACAGCGCTTAACATAAATAGTGTCCTAAATACTGCAAACATGAATTTCAAATGCTGTGTTATTAGTTTAGTTGTCGTATCACTACAAAACAATGAAGAGAGAGAAATTTGATTGGAAAGCAAGTCTGAAAGTTTCAAAATAAATATTTCTCAAAAATAAAATGAATGAACATTACCATGGTGGTATGAAGTAAGCAAATAGTATGGAAATCTTCCGAAACAAAAATTCTGCTTTAACAATATCCTTAACAAGCTATGAATGAAGAAATAAACTTCATACGGCCACACATTTATTATACCATGTATGCGTAGCAGCTGTATCACTGTAGAATGACAAGTGTGTTGAAAAAAATGACCTGTATGGGTTCTTATGATAGTTTTACTGGATTTGTTGATCAGCTGTTGCTCTTTTAGGAAATTAATTATGCAGAACAGAGTTAACTTTGACATAACTTCTGCACTACCCTCCATAGGAAATCAGTCTCTTTCCCCTCATGCTCTTTAATCCTCCATAATTTGCAAATTAGTTTTTGGATGACTGGTCCCTTTAATTTAAAAGAAGCAAGTGTGGATTACATACCTCTGACAAGTCAAGCTTTCCCAAAAGGTGACCAGTCCATCTGACCCCAGGGTCATAACCCAGGAATGAGCTTGACCTTTGCCCTTTGTGCCTACACAGATGAAGGCATTGAGACCAAAACCAAGAAGAAAGTTGCACAGTAATACTGCATGGTCCTCACAGTCCTGAATTCAACAGAAAGGGATATAGAGAAATGAAAGTTTTTTTTGTTTATGCCCAAGAATTCATTGATCGGGAACATATTTCAGCACTTCCACTTTAATACTGAAAAGGAAAGCATACAATACAAATCAAAGACTATTCCTATCAAAATGATTAGTAATTTGATGCAAAACATTACAATGAGATTCATTGAATCTACAGTGGGAGTCAAAAAAAAGTTTACCCCCTAGAAAATTGCTAATTATTTTAAAAAAACATCTATGAAAAGTAAATTATTATACATCTTATGAAAGAGTGTTTTATCCCAAATCATTTGGTATCATTTGTGTGGTATGTGTTCACGCTTGGATGAACAGGAGACATTGTTTAAGAGAGTGCAAAAATCAACTTGCGCCAAAGTAATGCTTATGTGATGTTTGAATAAAACAATTGGGTTTTGGATAGTAATTTGGTCTTTGCGGATCCAAATAACATCTCTACCAAAATAAATCATGCCACCATATCAGAGAACATGTGTGCATGTGTGTTTGTGTGTATGATTTTGCTTCTGCAAAAATCAAATGCAATGCATCTCATTTGATACATTCAATTCATTCTCTCACTCAAATAATTTTGTGCAAGTCGATTTTTGCATTCTCACAAACATTGCCCCCTGTTCATCCAAGCGTGAACACATACTACACAAAAATGATACCAAAGGATTCGGGATATAACCCTCTTTCAAAACATGTATGATAACTTTTCGTTCATAGCTGACTTTTAAAATAAATGACAATATTCTGAATGTAAACTTATTTTTACCCACACTAAAATAACTTCACTGTAATACTACGATACCTGGAACATCTTGGCTTACAAAACTAATAACTGTATGATATGAAATAAGAGTAGAAAGCTATGTGAAAGATAATCACACAAAAATATATTGCCAAAGATATTTAATAACACTCTTAAGTAGCTTATCAAAATAAACATGAGGTGAAATATGGATTTATCAATGTTTTAACAGATGGAATGCAGCAGTCAACTTCTCCACCAAATTTGCATTGTTCACTTCAATAGCATACCATTTCACAAAAAAGAACTCAAATAATAACAGCTATACAGTATTCCTTTTCAAAATTTCCTTTCCAAAATTTGCATCATGCAAGTGAACACAATGGAAAGACGGTGTGACTTACCCCTTTGTTTTTGGAGAGGAAGGCGTGGATGCTGCTCCACATCTCTCTGGGTTGGCCACCCCCTACAGCAGACACTCTCTCATAGCCCATGATGCTGACGAAGCGGGCTGCGTGACGAGACGAGTCAAGAAGACGACCTCCGCGCATCGGCTTCACGAAGGCACATACCGGTCTGTTGACTCCGTTCTCGTCCTGATTAGATAGACGTATAATATATGAAATGAAGAACAAAAATGTTTTATATTAAGAGGAAGGCATGAACACTGCCAACGCAGACTGCATGGCGAGATAAGTCAAGGGGACAGCCCGACACGTTGGCTTCACCAATGCACATACTGGTCTGTTTACTTCAATTTCGTCCTGATGTGGAGATTTAATCATGGAATGACATATTTTGGAGACAGATGAGTGTGAAAATGTCTATAAATGCAGGACAGGCTAAGAAGAAAAATAATCTGTTTCCCTTATGTAGAAATCAACCTTTACATTGCCACTAAGTTTATAAACATTTACCATCACTCAATTTGTTATTAGTCAAATCATGAGTACCAATAGTCGTATTTCTGTCAGGTTTGGCCTAAAACATCTTCTTTAAGAACAGACTTCTCGATGCATAATTTTCCTGTATCAAAAGAAACAGTTTTTCTATCTTTAGTCAAATCTTACTACATCAATATAGTCATTGGGCATGATATGCTGCCTATAGCAAGGATGGGGTGAAGTTGCAAGTTAGATAAGACCAATTCTGCGATAACTGATTGTGGTAACCTCTATCATGTACGTAGCTATTAAATCTCTTTTTCAATTATTGAAGCATCAGCCAACACGTGTGTCAAACATGCCTTGAAATCTTAAAACCATAGTCAGAGAAGAAAATCTCCTTGGGAGGGAATTATTATTATTTTTTTTTTTAATGAAACCTCACCTGAGCAAATATTTTGACAAGCCTGTTCTGATGAGTTGATCTGATTTGTAGGAACTCCCGCCACCATTGCTTGGCATAGACCAGGAAGAGACGCTCTCGCTCAGCAATCCGGTTTCTTTCTAAAGATATCTAAAATAACAAATTTGTTTCAAAATAACTTCTTTTCACCAAAACAGGGGTCAAAATAGAGCTGGGAAATCAATACTCCTACTCTGCTCTACATTGCCCTACTAAAATGTTACAAATGGAACCATACTCGCAGTTAATCTAGGTCCTGGGCCCTTTTTCATAAAACTTGTTATCAATATCTACTTATAATAACTTTTATAAGCTACTGAAATCGTGGTATTTGATTGGCTGAGAGTAACTTTGTCATAGAAACTTAGCATTAGTTATTGTTAACTCTTAAGCTGCCACCCATACAATGCACCCAGTGCCACAGTGCTAATCCCTATTGTGCCAGCCACAAATCACCCTGTGTGCCAAGTTAATTTTAGTGTTGGTTCAAGTGCGTGTTTTTTTAAATCTTTACTATGTTTGATCCACTATAACTTCTCATTCGTATGTTGTATAAATAAACATTGTACATGAAAGTTGTAGGAAATTTCACCTTCTTTCCATTGATACCAATATCATTTCATGAATTTGTAATTTTGCTGAGGTAAATAAGCATCTCTCGCACCAGATCCGGGTCAATGAAGCATACCCGTTTCTTGCGATGGGGAGGCATAATGATGATATATGATATCAAAAACAAATCGCTAAATTACTCGAGAAAATCCAATCTGACTGTTGTAGACGAAGACGCGTAATCGAAAGCCGATAATCTGATGCACGCGATGGTACTTTCAATAGCACTGCAAAAGCACTCAGCACGGTGCAATGGGCATGAACAATAACTGTTATATGCGTGCTAGCGTGCACAAAGCAGACAAGCGGTAGCTTGCTAGCATGAACGTAGCAATCAATCGATAGCGTGCTCGCGTGCACACGGCACTATAACAATAGCGCGCTAGCAGTCTCATGGCAGGATATGAGTTAACAAATATGAAACAGGGCTCAGGTTTGGAATGCAGTGATACTTTGCTATACCTGACCTAGAACAGACTTGGTATCGAATTGATTGCTTTCAATCCTGAATAACCAAAAATGTGCTTGATTATGTTTACATCCATAATCAGAGCTCAATAACTTGGCCATTTGCTTTAAAAAAAAAAAATCTTGATTGCAAAGGGTGACAATGTATCTTGTTGGTATGGTTGGCTACATATATCTCATATATTGTCACCATAGATTGACACAGTATTCCTGCTTGTTTCTAGGCTGAGATAATATTTGAAAGTTTTAAACATTGCATGGTATATATGATCATTATGCAAGAAGCCAATATTAACATTGTTATCCATGTGACCTGTCCTCTGTTTGTATATATTCTTAACATCTTTGATAGCTCATGCATTAAAGGGATAGTTGAGTTCTGTTTTCAGAACGCAAATGCCTTCAAAGTGCGGGTTATTGCTCTTATTCTTTTCTATGACATTTCTAGTGCCCTTTAAGGACCTTAAATTGCTATGATGCTAATTTTAGACCCCGAAATGTGTCAAATTTAGCCAATACGATCATACCAATTCAGCTCTACTTTCAAAAAAATATGGTGACTGTTAATTAATTAATTAATAAATTAACAATACATGGGCCGGCTGGTTGTGCGTACTACCGTGTGTCTCAAAAAAAACGTAACACTTTTGAAATGGTTGCCAAATTGAGCATATATAATTTTATGAAAAAATGTTGATATGTATGGAAAGCTAAAGGACCAACCTTTCATATGATATGAAAAAATTGAAAAAAAAATCATGCTTCGATGAACAGTGTTCACTTAAGTTAGAGGTATGAAAATGGGCCTGCGCAGGATTTTTCCTTCCAATTTTGGACAGGTAAGTTACTTTTAGCATACAAAATAAGTTTGATATGAGATATTCATGATCGATGGATTAAGAGTTAAAAGGATGTTTTGAATACCAGTCCTTTCTCTCTGTCATTTATCAATCCCCAAACACCACCCCTGCCACACACACACACACACACACACACCAACTTCCACTCCCATCTTATTGTATCATTGATCTGGTAGATGTGAACAGGATGAAGGAAGAATGGGAAAATGTTAAATTGAAATACCGTATTCAAAATCATAATTGACATTATGCAACCCACTCTCCTCCCCCCCACAACCTTTTCCCATCCCATCACCTACCCCTTGCCTTTTCTTTATCAGTTTTCTTCCGTAAGTTTGGTGGATCATCAATCACATTTTATTCAGGTTTTATGAATGACCCAAACATGTAATAGCTAAGTACATCATTCATTATGCATTGAAAATACCAGAATTCGAGGTATTCAAAATATCCTTTTGATTCAAAATATCCTTTTGATCCATCGATCATGAATATCTCATATCGACCTTATTTTGTAAGTTACAAGTAATTTACCTGTCCAAAATTGGAAGGAAAAATCCTGCGCAGGCCCATTTTCATACCTCTAACTTAAGTGAACACTGTCCATCGAAGCATGATTTTTTTTTAATTTTTTCATATCATATGAAAGGTTGGTCCTTTAGCTTTCCATACATATAGACATTTTTTCATAAAATTATATATGCTCAATTTGGCAACCATTTCAAAAGTGTTACGTTTTTTTTGAGACACACGGTATAACCAACACAAAAAAGCCAACATCAGCATTGGCTGAAATACAACGTAAAAGGCGCTATTTCGTTTTTTCAACGGCTGGTTCAAATTACGAATATTTGTGGAGGTACACAAATATTAGAAATTGTTATATTTATGGATATTTCAGCAGTCTCTCACCGATTTCGATCAAACAAAGATGATAATGTCATTTAAATTGTATGTTCTTTCAAATTTGACAATCAGTTTTTCATTATCTCACACACAAATTATTTTGAGTAGCGCCCTCTGCAACAGAACTCAACTATACCTTTAATGTCTGGGGGTTTGATGGTTTTATCTACTTAAAAGCACCTTACCTGAGTAGCAACAACTTCTTCAGTCAGGAGTTGGTCCATTTTTGGCAGCAATTCTAACTTGATTTCTAAAATACCGACTGGAACCTTAGACTCAGACCCTGGATAAAAAAGAAATGTAAAAGTTCTGGTAAAAACAAGTCAAGGAAAATAAAAACACAATTATGTTGAGTCTGATGAACAAGTTTAAAACATACATTTTCTTTGAATGCTAGAGTGCATGTAGTCTGAAATACAAGTGATAGGTCTACATTTTCTAATTCAAGTGAATTGTGTACAGGATCTGCAGCTCATTGCCATGAGATACCAAAAACCTGATCCCTGTTCTTATTTACAAATCATGATTATCTAACATAAAAGCCAATAGCAGTTTACAATTCTCCGTATTACAACATTTTATCTGCCACTTATGCCTTAAAACATCAGAATCAAAAGGACAGCTCTCAATCATTGTCTCCTTTCTACGAGAGATGTTGTAATATATGCATTTCATAGAGCGGAAGTAATGGTAGCATATGATACACCTATCACCATCTACAGGAAAATTTCCAGCCAACTGCACTTTTTAACACTTATGAACCTGACAAATGTTGGGTCAACTCACCTACTCCTAATAGCTCAACAGGGATGTTCTGACTGCCAGCGGTGGTGCTTAGAACCGTTCTCCACTCAAGAAAGTGCGAAGACATGAGAGACGTTTCTCCTGAAGGATCCGTCTTGATGAGTACTAGGTGGATGGGATCAGAGAGTGACAGGAGGGTCCCAGCATCAGCCATTCTTGCAGCATCACCTGTATAGAGACAACCATAGAATTGTACGACTTGTTGGATAGGAAACATAGTCAAATACATTCTATCTAATATGTGGGATTACAGGTGCAGGAGGGTCCCAGCATCAGCCATTCTTGCAGCATCACCTGTATAGAGACAACCATAGAATTGTACGACTTGTTGGATAGGAAACATAGTCAAATACATTCTATCTAATATGTGGGATTACAGGTGCAGGAGGGTCCCAGCATCAGCCATTCTTGCAGCATCACCTGTATAGAGACAACCATAGAATTGTACGACTTGTTGGATAGGAAACATAGTCAAATACATTCTATCTAATATGTGGGATTACAGGTGCAGGAGGGTCCCAGCATCAGCCATTCTTGCAGCATCACCTGTATAGAGACAACCATAGAATTGTACGACTTGTTGGATAGGAAACATAGTCCAATACATTATATCTAGTATGTGGGATTACAGGTGACACAAGGGTCCCAGCATCAGCCATTCTTGCAGCATCTCCTGTACAGAGACAACTATAGAATTGTATGACTTGTTGGATAGGAAACATAGTCAAATACATTCTATCTAATATGTGGGATTACAGGTGCAGGAGGGTCCCAGCAACAGCCATTCTTGCAGCATCTCCTTTATACAGACAACCATAGTATTGTACGACTTGTTGGATAGGAAACATAGTCCAATACATTATATCTAATATGTGGGATTACAGGTGCAGGAGGGTCCCATAGAGCAACAGTCATTCTTGCAGCATCTCCTGTATAGAGACAACTATAGAATTGTACGACTTGTTGGATAGGAAACATAGTCCAATACATTATATCTAATATGTGGGATTACAGGTGACAGAAGGGTCCCAGCATCAGCCAATTTTGCAGCATCTCCTTTATATAGACAACCATAGAATTGTATGACTTGTTGGATAGGAAACATAGTCCAATACATTATATCTAATATGTGGGATTACAGGTGACAGAAGGGTCCCAGCATCAGCCAATTTTGCAGCATCTCCTTTATATAGACAACCATAGATTTGTATGACTTGTTGGATAGGAAACATAGTCAAATACATTATATCTAATATGTGGGATTACAGGTGACAGAAGGGTCCCAGCATCAGCCATTCTTGCAGCATCTCCTTTATACTGACAACCATAGAATTGTATGACTTGTTGGATAGGAAACATAGTCAAATACATTATATCTAATATGTGGGATTACAGGTGACAGAAGGGTCCCAGCATCAGCCATTCTTGCAGCATCTCCTTTATACTGACAACCATAGAATTGTATTACTTGTTGGATAGGAAACATAGTCAAATACATTCTATCTAATAATTTTAGAAAAAACAGAAAAAGTTCAATAACCAATTATTTTATATTACTGTATAATTAATAATGTTTTATTGATATTAATAACCCATTTATCTTTGTAAATTCAAACAGATGGTTAATACGTTATTATGATGTTGATCATAATAGAAGGTACAAATTAAGTCTATAAAAACACCACAGGAGAATGATTTTTAAATTTCCTTCAGGTAGTCACAAATCTGTGATTTTTCTTTCTTACCTCCACTCCACCTGTGCATCTCAAGTACAAAACCCTCTCGGAAGTCTGGTTCACAGGCACAAGGGACCGGTCTGGATGTGAACCTCTGACCTCTGAAGTGTATGTGGATTGTGAAGGTCGATGTGGTTTGACCAGGTAAGGCCTCGGGTTCCTGCAAGTGCTCTAGGAATGCCTTGCCACCGAGGAGGTGAAGGTAGAGTTGGCGTCTTGTGGGGTCTATGTTTGCTGTAAGAAATCAAAGCATTTTAGGCGATTAAACTTATCATAACCTTTATATAAAAAACATTTAAAATGTCCAAGAATTGTATTGAGTATTAAATGAAACTTGACAGATCGTGTGTTGAACAGAATTGTTTGGCCTGAAGAGGAAAACAAAATTAAACACTCAATAAAGCCTCGTTCAGATATGATGCGGCAAAACCGCAGCGTTTTTATTTTAATTTGTTATTTAAATAATATTGACGAAAAGTGTTATACAATTTACATTTCTGTATCTTATAACACAAGGCTCAGTGAATATGCTCAAGACCTTTAATACTTGCAGTTGCCATTCATTCACACCAAGAACAAAATAATATCTGAACAGGCCGTAAGTAAACAATTTCTTAATAAGCTCAATCCCAATTAAAGTAGTCCGTCTGAAATATTCTTTTGTAAAGTATTCACAAAGAAAAAATTATGAAAATACATGTACAACAGGAATGTCACATATTGGTGTACTTCAGGAAGTACGAATTTGAAACTAACGTTGTGTTTGAAAAAAATTCAATTGACATCTTAATATGATATCAAATATTTTCCAGACTAAAGCAAAAACTCATTCAAAGAATGACAAAGGTTACAAAAGAATGAAAGGATTTACTACCTGTTTAATCTCTTTTAAGAATGACATTTTTAAAATCACATTTTGAGCATAACTTGGTGACTAAACACATAATACAGCTTTTAACACTGACATGCTCTTCAAAACCCTAAGACCAAACTTAGATAGCCTACAAACCTTTCTTGAGAGGCACTGTAGTCACTGGAGCCTCTTTATCTAGAAAGTGAGTAGCTGGCTTGACCCGACCCCTTGAAGGCTGACCCACGACCTTTGGCCTCACATTGCTCCTTCCTTCTCCAATTTCAAGCCTTTCCATGATCTCCTCCACCAAGCCTCTCTGGCGGACCGCATCCAGGAGCTCCATCTCTCCAAACTCATGTCCTCCTCCCTCTCCGTCGTCTTGTAAAGATTCAGACAAAATGTCTCGGATGCGAGTCTGGACATCCATCTATATCGAAAAAGAATTCATCATTTAATGGGATTTCTAAAAGATGGGAGAAGTAGATGTAGATCATTATTGATAACAACATACACCTAGATTCTAATACTAATAATACTAAAATCTACAGATAACTATAGAAACTACGTTAAAACTTTGCATGTTCTACATTCTAGCTGTGTAAAAGGAAACTGCAGCGTGACGTACGGTTCACAGCGTCCCGTACGTCACGCGGCACATTAATTACATTAACAGTTAATTAAAAAATTAGTCAGAACTAAAACTTTCCACAAATGAACTAGCCAATAATAGCCACAGACTCATACCAAAAGATAGCCATATAAATAATTTCATCTGTTGTTATTTCTTGTTTAAAGTCTCTGAATGTCCCGTACGTCACAATCCAAATAGCTTGGACCTGCCCAAACATGTACACCAAGTCACTGACACCTCCAGTCAGGGAGATGGGAGGAACTCCCTGAGGTATGTAAACATGTCCACCAAGTCACTGACACCTCCAGCCAGGGAGATGGGAGCAACTCCCTGAGGTATGTAAACATGTCCACCAAGTCACTGACACCTCCAGTCAGGGAGATGGGAGGAACTCCCTGAGGTATGTAAACATGTCCACCAAGTCACTGACGCCTCCAGTCAGGGAGATGGGAGGAACTCCCTGAGGTACATGTATGTAAACATGTCCACCAAGTCACTGACGCCTCCAGTCAGGGAGATGGGAGGAACTCCCCGAGGTATGTAAACATGTCCACCAAGTCACTGACACCTCCAGTCAGGGAGATGGGAGGAACTCCCTGAGGTATGTAAACATGTCCACCAAGTCACTGACACCTCCAGTCACGGAGATAGGAGGAACTCCCTGAGGTATGTAAACATGTACACCAAGTCACTGACACCTCCAGTCAGGGAGATGGGAGGAACTCCCTGAGGTATGTAAACATGTACACCAAGTCACTGACACCTCCAGTCAGGGAGATGGGAGGAACTTCCTGAGGTATGTAAACATGTACACCAAGTCACTGACACCTCCAGTCAGGGAGATGGGAGCAACTCCCTGAGGTATGTAAACATGTACACCAAGTCACTGACACCTCCAGTCAGGGAGATGGGAGGAACTCCCTGAGGTATGTAAACATGTACACCAAGTCACTGACACCTCCAGTTCCACTCTGTTACTATAGTTACAAAGGAAGCTAGGCAAGATACAAAATTGAAGGTACAGTACAGACTGAGACTGGAGCTGATACCTTGATGCACATGCACCTGCCCTCATCTTATGCAGGGAAAAAATACTTTAAAAATGTTGGGGCTACTTTTCAAGCTTGCTTGCATGAAAATAACACTCCTTAATTTGTTTTGCATTGAACTCTATGCAAATTTTTCAGGGCTCTTTTATGACTTTCGGGTGATCTTTTTTATCAATTCGGGGGCTAATTCGCCCCGAGCGACCGTGTATTATTTTGACTGATCTTATGTTTAAAGCAGACATGCAGGCACTTGTGGGGAAATGGAATCGTTCAGAATATATGCAAACTCCAAAGTGGTCATTCACACAGAACACTCATCTATTACCCGAGAGGGTCTCAAAGAGTTAATAAAATTCTACAAAATTATAAAATTATACTGCAATAAAAGATTACCTGGTAGACAAAGTTTACTGATCTGCATGCCAAGCAAACGTTTTGTTTGGGTTTCCCCAATGCCACTTTACTCAGTCTAGTCGATAGACTAAAAACAAGTTTTCTCATCACAGATCACTACAATTTACAAGGTGCATGATGTGTTTACCTACTAGGGGACACTTCATTTTATTTATTCATCCTACAGAAAAGAATCTTTAAAAGTTAGTGAATAACAAATAAGATACGGATGAATGAACTCTATTTACTTAGAAGCGGTGAATCCACAGCACTTAGCGAAGACCATCAAAACAATGGAACCATTCAAATTTGCATGAATAAAAAAGCCTACTCTTATTACCGGACGCTTAAAGGGATCGTTTAACAATGTTAAATCTGAGATACACGGCCCTACGTGTTATCAGTGTTTGTGATATGGTGTAATATTGAAGCCCTAAAAAAATTGCGCTTCAAAATGATCAAGAACTGCCTCAAAAAAGTAAAAATCTTTGAGTGACCGGTTTTACCATACTCGTTTTACCCAATAGACTGTAGTGTTATGAAAACCGTCAGGCGAACGGTTTTCAAAATTTGTAATTCCAATCATAAATATCTTGATAATCAGACAGGCGATCGGCTTGTAAAAGTCATGGGGTTCCTGGCTGACCTAAAGGTTTATAATTATCATTGCATCATGAGCTAAATCCAGAATTTTGTTTCAGAATCTGAGACAAAGTTACCGGATCCCTTTAATTTGTCAATGAACCTCAATCAAATGCTGAGAAAGAAGTAAACCATTACACAATAATTACAATTCCAATTGATCAACAATATCATAATTATACAAAATCTACTAATGTAGAAATAAAAACCATCTCTGTAAATGTTGTGTTTAAAATAATTTTTCATCTGTACAAATATAAGATCTCCTGTTTTCACTATAGTATAAAAACTGCCCAATTGTGAACTTTACCTATGGGGTTTGCGTAGTTAAAGAGAAGGTTCATTGATTTAAAAAACTAACTTAATTGACATTATTGCAAAGGTGAAACTTTGATTGGACAAGGTTATCAAAATGCAATGCTTGCCAACATTTGAAGTAATGATTATCATCAATTACAAAACACTTAAATACAGCCCCGGCATAGCACCTGAAGAGCTCTCCGAACGCTACTGAGATGTGTGACGTCACATGATGAACACTATTTGGCATTTTGCACAAGCAGACTTCTTCTCTTCAGTTATTTCTCTTACTTTATCTTTACCTATACCCAAGATTCTGGAAGAATGCTGTGTTCTCAGCAGTCCGGCTTCCAGTTCAATTTCGTTTTCTTCCTTCTCATAGTTGGGTGTCTTCATCTTGGTAAGTTTGTCTGGCTCAGATCTGTGTCGGGTATTCTACTCATGTGGGGAGCAGAAACGCTTGTCTGTCCATACTCGAGCCAGTCTGGCTTTAAAGGCATTCACTGGGCCGTGGTAGCAGTGACTACCTCTTCAGGAAGTGTGTTCCAGTCATTGATGACTCGTTGGCTGAATGCATCTTGCCTAATCTTGGTTGAGCATCTTTGTTTTAAGATCTTTAGACTGTGGCCTCTTGTGTTGCTAGTTGAGTGTTCAAAGAAGGTATTGACTGGGATATGCGTTTAAGTCCATGGATGATTTTGAAAACCCGAATCGTGTCGCCTCGCCGTCTGCGATATACGAGGGAGGGAAGGTTGAGCACCCGAAGTCAAAGGTGTGTATAAGGACGGTTGTGGACGTCATTTCATTTTGGTGGCTCTCTTCTGCACCCTCTCGATGGTTTTGGAGTCTGTCTTGAAGCGAGGGTACCATATGGAATCTCTGTAATCTATGAGAGGTCTGATAAGGCCTTTGTACAGCTTTGGGATTGTGGACCTTGGCTTTCTTGACAGCATATGCCACATGGTTATGGAACTTTAGCTCATCATCAATGAGGATGCCGAGATCTTTCTCCTCTGATGTAGCTTCAAGGACATCATCTCCAAGGGCATAGGTGTGTTTGACGTTACCTGGGCCTATGTGTAGTACTTTGCACTTTTGTGTGTTGAATACTTCACTACCGTATTTTAGTAAATGTTTAATCTATTGCCTCACTCTTAACCCCGCGCATGGTATTATTTTGATGAAAAATGCAGCGATAAAAAATTAAGGAATCCGTCACTTGTAAACAAAATAAGACGCCCTTGTATTTTCAGCTGCATACACCGCGGTATATTCGGCATTGCATGATGGATCACATTTTTTTATAAATCAGCTGCAAATTACCCCCATGCGCGAAGTAAGGTCTCATTGTTTTTATGACATTTTTAGTTGCAAGCATGCACGATTGAACATCGAATATTTAGATCGCGATAGCTACGGAATCCTTTGACAATAAATTTTCTAGTTGAACCAATTTGTAGTAAAAAACTTCGCCGTCCATTTGGTAATAATTGAAATAAATAAATTTGTGTAGACCCTAGACCCTATAGACAAATAAAATATGAGAAATCATAGATCGATCATATTTTCTACAACTTACAAAAATACAAGTAATTTTATACCAGACTCCTATAGATTTCTAGTCTAGGGATCTAGATCTAGATCTAGATTCTAGATCTACATGTACTATCTGTATGAAGGGGTGACCAAAGTTCGCGGACATTTTAGAACATATTACAAAATGTGATATTCGAACTACGATTTCTCATATTCTACACAAATTTATTGATTTCAATTATTACCAAAGGGACGGCGAAGTTTTTAACTACAGATTAGTTCAACTAAAAAAATTTATCGTCGAAGGAATTCGGAGATATCGCGATCTAAAAATTCGATGTCCGATCGTTCATGCGCGCTGCATCTGAAAAAGTCATAAAAACAACGAGACCTAACTTCACGCACGGGGGTTTACCGTTGATTTATCAAAAAGTGTGATCCATCAAAAATAAGGTAATATCATAATTTGCAAGGCAAGATATCATACAATCAGTTAGTACCACTGTTTACTTACAATTTTGAGGAAATCTGCTCTCAAATTGAAGATTTTCAGACCCTTATCAGTAAGTTGATCATTTTTCGGAACGGACGCAAAATATTGCAAAATTTGCCGATCTTTTGTCAATATTTTCACAATTTCGTACCCAATTCCAAAGAAAATTTCACTTCTGGGTAATTTTATGTTCCTCTTTCGATTGGTGATATGAGATTTTCGTAATCTTACTGATTTTTTGAGATAGCGAACTTAGGTCACGCGCGAACTTTGGTCACACCACCATACATTACTAGACCCTAATAGTAATATCTGCGGGCCTAATGAGGAAGGAGATAAATATTAGTTTTATTTAAAGAAATTCCCATACCAGACGGTTATTATGAGTTGACTTCATCACTACCCTACATCACCTCATCAGTTAAACTTTCAACTTCAAACTCAAGTTCAATCAAGTTCATGCTTTTCCAATTTGAATTTCCAACCCAGTTTGCATTTTATCAAATTACCTGATTAAGCTGGTTATGAATGATCTGTTTCAGCTCTGTGATTTTTTCAGGTGACAGTGCTCCAGCCATGGTTGAAAGTCTTGAAATTCTGAATTTCAATCTTTGAAAATAGGAGTTCCTCCCACCAACAGCGAAGAGCCAGGATCTACTTGCTATCGCTTTATCGCGACTGCGCTGGAGATCTCAGCTCATGCATGCATGCTAGATAGACGCTCGGGGCCGGGCCGGGAGCTCCGGCGGTGTGTGCATGCAGCGTTCGAGTAGATTTTGGATCGGCGGATCGAGCGAGCGACTGGCGCTGTTTTTTCAAACGACACTATTGGCCCTCTACGACAAGTTCTCTCAAATATATTATATATTTTTTTTTTTTTATGTCTTTTTATGTTCATGCCTTCTACATGCATGCATGTTTCATGCTTTATTTGATGTAAATAGTAAAAGTTCATTTGTATTATTTAGATGTGAATGTAAAATCATATTCTATATAATAATATTAAAATGCAGATTATTTTACGTGTTTATTTTGTTATTGTTTGTGAAAGCAATGGAGAAAATAAAATATCATTGAAAAAAAAAAAAAAAAAAAGATCAGAATATCGCACTTTTTTAGTTGGTTGCCAGTACTTCACAAACTAAGAACACCTTGTTTAATTATTCGAAATGTTTTATCATAATACACAATATTCCAGACTGTTTTTTTGTTTGTCTCTGTAGTGGTAACCCCCCCCCCCCCCCCAAAAAAAGTAGCCCTTTTTGACGAAAATATTATTTTGTAACCTCTTTTTTAGTAATTCAGAAAGTTCAAAGGATTAGGAGTGTTGAGTGGAATGCAAGTAATATTCCTATAAATTGCGGAATACACTGCTCCTGTTCTTCTGCACATTTTTCTTTCTTTGATGGGTGTAAGGCAGATGTGTAGTACACTGCCTGGAAACACTAGTGCTGACCAATGTCAGTGCACTTTGAAACTTTTCACCTTCAACCCTGCCCCTTATTCTTATGTACTACTACTCATTCCATATCTGCAAAATCATAACAAATATGGTATCATTTTAAAGAGGAATAAAGATACTTTCAAATGGTACCCAACAAATCTATGATTGTCCCATGAGAAGAGAGATATGATCGATCAAACTTGAGTTTCAAAATAAAAATTAGGGGTTTATATGGTCTCAGGAGAAATGTTTCTGAAACCAAAATGCTATTTGTTTTGTTAATTTGAGCCAGGAAAATTTCTATCACTAGACACTCAATAATTTTGCCTTTTCTCTTTCCAACACCCTTGCCAAGCATTATACCTTACATGTGTATAAAATTGTAACTACTTCGTTTTGAATTTCTTTCTAAACTTCTTCATTTAAAGTAGAATTCCATGTATTACAACTACATGTACAGTATTACCTATACAGACTTGAGTTGAGCCAAACACAAAGTTCTCTTCTTATATGTATACAGCATAAGTAGTAAATATTTACACTGTAGGCTATCAAGTTTTACTGAAATATATAAATATAGTAATATATGAATAAAGAAGTACAGAAATATAGAGATATAGAAGAGATGTAGAAATAGAGAAACACAAAGAGAAAATAGAGAAATATATAAGTAATATAGAAAGAGAATCATTATAAGGGCTGGATCATGACAAAATACTCTAGTCTTGGCTTTTTGTTTTTGAAAAAGTTATCAAAATCCCAAATGGCCATAAGTCCAGACCAGTTGAAAATTAGGACAAGAGATTCAAAAAAAAAAAAAATTATCCATCCACATACATACATCTACACGACTATCATTTCTAAGAAATAATCATCACAGCCCACATACATACATACAACACACATATCACCACTTCTCTTTCTCCAAAACTGGCATCTAATATTTTCAGTATTCACATCCAACAATAAAAACAAAAAGAGAGAAAAATAACACTCTGGAGTCAGATAATAAATTATTTCCACGTTTCTAATCATTTTCAAAATCTTGACATCACTAATTCCACATAAATTAGATTCATCATGGAACTCAAAAGAAATAGTATATAAACTTCTTGTCAATAATAAACATACAGTAATATGTGAATACCACAATAATCAGCTGTTATCTGCGTTTTATCAAACATGTTGCCTTAAAAAATAAAACTGTTATAGGAAGGAATAGAACTATATAAAGCCAATATAATCACTGAAAATAATGACCATACCTGGATTGTATGTCTATAATTTTTGTTTTCATTAAATGAGTTTTGTGTAGTACATATATTCATAAAAAGAGACTTTAGTACTTGATGTATACCATATGTTTGCAACAAAATGATGAAATTTCCCACTTTGCAGATCTGGAATGTAAGCATAGGTAATATACTGCTGTTATCAGGAACCATTATTCATTTTCATAAATCTTGATTAGCAGAAATAAACTCTATGCCCGCTTACTGAATTTTAGAGTACTGGACAAGTGGTGATTTCATTTACATTGGTTTACTTGTATTTTAAATACAATTTTCAGAAGAAAGAAAGCCCACTCCTTGGAATACAAATCACAACAAGAGGACGAAGGAGTAATACAAAAGCATCCCCTCATCCATCTTTCATTAAATAAATAAAATCTTAATTTCAGAATAAAGTAATCTTGAGTGCATAATTGCGAGATGTTATACCAACTCACTATGTGTTAATAGGAATACGGTTGTCATTACAATCGCATCAACCCACTAATTGATATGTGTTAACAATTATAAATTTGACTAAATTGCCAGAAACATCCCCTCAAACATTAATCAGAGAGAGATTAAAGTACCTAAACAAAGAATTGTGGTATTTGTTTGGGGATAAAATACACAAGAATCCTCCTCCCATTCATCCTACAATGAAAAACTATTCCAAACGCAGGGTCATGCAGTGTAAATGCCAAAGCGGCGGATACATCATATGAAAGAGAAGGGAACGAGTGTGTACAAGCAAGACGGGTCTAATAACGGTAATGATCAGGTTTGAATGGTCCCTCTGTGCTCAGTCCAAGGTATGTGGATTGTTCAGTGGTGAGGTGGGTCAGTTTGACATCCAGATGATCCAGATGAAGACGAGCTACCTCCTCGTCGAGCTGAGAGGCAAAAATCAAGTTAAAAAAAAAGAGAGAGATGGTTACCATGCATGAACTCTTAAATCCCATTCAGACACTCGATAGCCATTCACTTTTTAAAATGTGGCAAACTTTGTGCATTAATGTCCGGCACAAGGCAATATTTTACAAAAATAAGATACAGAAGTTCCGGTAAGAAGCATATTTAATCTTTCTCATTCAGTTATGTAGGAGCAGGGGGGCACTTGATTTCATATACCACTTGTACAAAAATTATAGTATCAGAACTACGTACATTCAGAAAAATAGCCAGTTAAGCAATGGACTGCCCTGATGACAAGCCAAAGGTGCTTTAATAGTTGTATGCCTTTATCTACGAGATGTAATTGTGTATAACCAAGGAACGGACACAGATAATTGCACCAAGCATTTAATACGCAGATAATTGCACCAAGAATTAAGACACAGAAATTCAAAGAACGTTTGTGTAATGGCCACTAACTTATGCATGTAATCATTTTTTCATTTTGTTGGCCATTAGAGCCTAGTTTGTCTGTAGTTCCCCTCATTATTACCCCACCCTTAAGAAAAAACACTGTGACTGCCCATATGATGATACTTACCGTCTTGGGGAGCATAACAACGCCAACCTTGTACTGGTCTGCCTTAGTCCAGAGCTCAAGCTGGGCCAGGACCTGGTTGGTGAATGAGTTTGACATGACAAAGCTGGGGTGACCCATGGCACAGCCAAGGTTGACCAGACGGCCCTCCGCCAGAACAATGATGTGCCTCCCACTGGGCATAGTGTAACGGTCGACCTACGGTGAGAAAAATCAGGTGTAATCACATCGGTATCCATAATAAATAGTTAGATTTAAACCAAGATTTAAGGTTTTGAAAAACAAAATTTTTATAAAGAATGTCATATTCCTACTTTATTTGTCCTAGGCCTGTATGAACATCTTTTTTAATTTGAGGGAGAAGGTTTCGGGGATAGTTTGATATTGGCTATGTAAATAAACACTTTGCATACAAATTTCATCAATATAATGTGGCTATGAAACTTGTGTAACACCAGATCCTATATCAATTTAGATACTCAAGGTACAATGTACCGTATGCATGTCATGACAGAATCATCATACCAGCAATATCTAGGTATTGAATATTTCTACTTTTAAATTTCACAACATTTTTAATGTTTTTTCACCTCAAAGAACTTACTTCTTACTTATGTCTCACAGGGTAGATGAATCATCAATCAAATTGTGGTTGCCCAGAGCAGGCATTAAGTACCAAACACCCTCCCTGGAACCTTTTCTACTCAGGTCAAAGGTTAAAGGTCATTTAACTAACCTGTGGTTTGATGGTGTCCTTCTTGGCATTGGTATTCAGCCAATCCAGATCAATCTCACAATCGAAATGGCCGATGTTGCAGACAATGGAGTCATTCTTCATCTCTTTGAAGTGACGCGCCTCGATGATTCCACTGCAGCCGCTGGCGGTAACAAAGATGTGTGCCTTCTTGCAGGCTTCATCCATGGTTGTCACTTCATAACCTGACAAAGAGGGCGTTAAGTAATGGTGGATGTTAAGAGTAGCATTGGTAAAGCATTCAAAATTCATAATAATGATAATACATGTATTTGTAAAACAAGAAACTTCAAAGCATCACTCTTTTGCAATGTTTGCAAAATGTTTTGCTACGTAATATAGCTCATAACAAATCTTGACTATTTGTGTCCAGACATTTTCTAGTTTTTCAGTACTGGCCTCTTGTACAAGCACTCGTATTCATCAAGTGTTGGTGCTCAGAACTTGCAACAGCTGGCTACCAGCATTTCAATGAACCTGGGGTTTGCTTGCAAGAATGCTGCAAATCATGAAAGGATATAATGACAGGTGCTCTGTTGATCACATCCACATTCAATTAGTGACACTAACTCCTAATTCCTGACTTCAACCCCGGAATAACCTTAATCCTACAACCTAACTGATAATCCAATCACTACCAAAGCTCCAATGAATAGCCCTATACATTTGACAAAATAAAACCTAAAGAACAAGTCAGATCACCCATTAGAACAAAATGGTATTCTAATTCATAATAAAACAGTACTTTTATTCAATATACCTACACCTGACTACTTGAACAAATCTGAAATAGGTCCTCGATATGAACAGGGTATCTCTGATGGGAATAAAATAAACTTAAAAGGATATTCTGGGTTTTTTTCTTCAAAACCAGCAATGTAAACAGGGTGACTCTGAGACCAATGCAATGGATATAATGCACTATCTCTTGCTTGCTTTCCTGCTCTGTGCAGGATCCAGTTTAGCAGATGTGAACACACCCAGGCTGAACAAGAAAATGCTCAGACTGCGAATGTGACCAGCATTTCATCTCAAAGAAGATCAAGTTTTCTAGTTATAAGTAAGGCTGTGCACAACAGTGTAATGAGGTACCCGAGTACACTCCCAGGCTCACAAGCGAATACTCAAATATTCGGACGCCATGTTTTGTTTTTTTTTTAATTTGAATTTTTTTGATTTTTTTGATTTTTTGATTTTTTTTTTTTTGCCACTACCATACCACTCGGCAGTTTCCTAGGTCCCTCGCTGAAAACGCATGCAATTTTACTTCGAGTTGCAGTTGAAGGCGCCGATTTAATAAGAATAATAACAGTAAACAATGCTGTTTTAAAAACCAAAGATGGCAGAATAATCCATTGTCCTCCGAGTCCAAACAGAAATCTGGACATTTGGTCCCAGTTACTGTAAGGTGAGTTTGACAGTGCTTGAGTTGGGAAACATTTTTACCGACGGTACCATGCCAGCGGCCCCCCTTCCTGGCACGGGCAAGCGTGGGCCTGGACATTTTTTTTTTTTTTTGCGGCCGAATATTCGGGTACAAGAAATCCTACCCGAGTAGTTGTCAACCGTGCGGGTACTCGAGCATTCGACTACCCGTCGCAGCCTTAGTTATAAGTTATTCAATCTAACACTTTCATAATTTCAATCATTTTTGTTCCATCTTTACTCTTCACAGCTAAAAAGTTTGCCTGGTTCCTGCATTTAACAGGCCTTGTTTAATGCTCTGCATTTTCCACTAATGGCCCCATATTGAATTATTATCTTACATTTCTCTCAATCAAAGAGTATGGGTGTGCTGTGTGTGAGACTTGTTCACCCATTAAAGTATTTCCATCAAGTCTGGTGTCAGTACATGGAAACTGACGACCATCTCCCTTTAATAACAGATGAAGTTCTTGCTGAAGCTCAGTACAAGAAGTGTATGAAATGTCTGCCTATTTTTTTTTTTCAAGAAATAACCAGCTGGTTGAAGAGATTTAGACACTCGGTCATTTAGAGCCCGTCTGTACTAGTTTGGCCAGAGGGGATTAGACCTTCCTGCAAGGTCACTGACAGGTGGTTATCTCATCAAATCAGCTCTCAATTAACATAAGAAAAAGGGGTTCATGGGGGACCAACAGGCACCGATTAGGCATTGTTTGCTTTATAGAGGGCGCAAGTAGCTATAAGTAGTACAGTGGGACTTTAAGGTACTTGGAACTAGAGAGCTCACCTTCCATGGAGGCCTGAAGAGCATTGATTGGATCCACCTCTGTGATAATCACACGAGCACCGAAAGCCCTCAAGGACTGGGCACTACCTTTGCCTACATCGCCATAACCAGCAACGACACAGGTCTTTCCAGCCAACATGACATCTGTCGCCCTCTTGATACCATCGACGAGTGACTCACGGCAGCCGTACAGGTTGTCAAATTTGCTCTGTAATGTATAAAACATGTATAATATAATGTGTTACTGATGATCAGTTTAATTCTGAATTTCATCTTCACATAGATTTCATGAACTTTTCAAAGTACCACAATACTCCAGTTCACGGTTAGCACATTACTGCAATGACCCCGAATATCCACAGATCTTCAAAACAGGAAGAGGTCCCACTTTGTACATTTTTAAATAATCACTCCTACAGCGATGGAGGTGCTGGATAAATAGCCTTTGTTTCCCCTTTTCAAAGAATACTTCCACCTGTGTATCATGGAGTGCACTGAATGTGCATGAATGAATACTGTTACACAACTTTCATGAGCACCATATCCAGTATTTCGTCTCCGTGTATTTCAAAATTTGTTCTGCAATGACCTTTTTCTGCTCATGCTCAGACTGCAACTGGCTTATTACAGTCAAACCTTTCTATAGCGACCACCCAAGGGAAACACAAAAGTGGCCTTTGTAGACAGGTTCCTTTAGTACATGATTCAATGAGAAACCAGTTCCAAGGGAAACAACAAATGTGGCCTTTGTAGACAGGTGGTCACTAAAGCAGGTTTGACTTTATTTCTTAACATGAAGTCTATTCAATGTCACTCATATATTATTTAAAATTTGAAATGGGCTGCATTAATTGAGAGGATTGTGTTTATTGCCTCACCTTAGTTACTGAATCATTGACATTGATTGCTGGTATTTTAAGCTCTCCCTTCTCCATCATCTTGTAGAGGTTGTGGACTCCAGTGGTAGTCTCCTCAGATAACCCCTTGATGCCTGTAAATGCAATAGTTTGATCATAATGAATATCATATACTCAAGACAGCTGGATTTTCAGTCTACTAATCATGAAAAGGAGTGTCAACAAAATGAAAAAATTAATAGATTTCATCATCAACTGAACACCAAACAAACCTAAGTTCCATATGGAGAAACTTGATCACATTAAATAATGGTTTACCAATTCTTTTGTCAACAATGAAGCTGGAATCCAGGTGTTTTCTTCTCACATAACAATGAAGAAAAAAATTGTTTCTTCATCACCACCTGTACAAAAAAAAATAAAGCTACTCCCCAAAACTTACTTCAGAAACCAAATTCTCTTTTACATACTTAATGGCAAAACGGACATCTTTTCTGTGGTACAAGTTTCTAAAGGGTGCTAATACAGGAAACACATTTTTACATTTTTTTGACAGAGTTGTGCTGTAATCTGTGAGGTAATCTGGGAGGACTTTGGGTGTATGAGATTTTAAAATTTGCAAATAAATCTGTCTAAACAAAGCTGTATTTGTTCTGACCTGGAAGGTACTGTGGGTATTTGGTGTGGACTAGGTTGGTGAGATCACCGCCATCATCAAGGATCAGGTTGAGTGGCTGACCATCAGGGAAGACAATGGTCTGCTCAACGCACCAGATGTATTCCTCATCGGTCTCTCCCTTCCAGGCATACACTGGCACCCCCGTCACGGCAATGGCAGCGGCCGCGTGGTCCTGGGTGGAGAAGATGTTGCAGCTGGACCATGTGACCTGTTCATTATTAAATAGGGAGGAAAGGGAGAGAAATTGTGAAAATAGGAATGATTCCAGTGGACAATAGGAAATCTCCATTTTGTGCCTTTAAGTATACTCGACTATAATAGTAGATTTATCAGACCAAATTTTCTTAAGCATGTTTGAAGGTCATTTTATCTTACAACTGTGTTAACGTTGAGCTTTTTATTATGACATTGATTGTTTAGTATTTTTTAGGAAAAATTCCCTTTATTTTGTCATTATTTTCCATCATTTTTATTTTTTATCACTATTAGGCCCAAAAAAAAAAGTTGTTTGGTTGTCCTCGACCGCCCGCTCGTCATTTTCGGGCCGCTCGTCATTTTCGGGCCGCTCGTATTTTTTTTTTTTTTTAATATTTTTTTTTTTTTTTTTAGACTAGACTATTCATTTTTTTTTTTTTTTTTAAATTTTTTTTTTTTTAGGGAGCAATCTTAAATGCCAAATATACCATTTTATGCATTTGCAAGTATCAAAATGCGTCCCGTTGCCAGTTTGATCTTTTCAGTACGCAATTAGGTATTTATTAAACTTGCCATTTTTTTTTTCTATGTCAAAATGCCGTTCATTCAAATCAGGTTCTGAGCATTCTTAAACTCATTTTAAGCCCATCTGTACTAGTTTACAGTAGGGATTAGACCACCCTGCAAGGTCACTGGACAGGTGGTTATCTCATCAAATCAGCTCTCAGTTAATATAAGATAAAGAGGATCATGGGGACCAATGGTCACCGATTAGGCATTGTTTGCTACATAGAGGGCGCAAGTAGATATAAGTAGTACAATGGAGATGTAAAAGGTGCTGTATTTCAAAGCCCAAAATACTTTCTGTGTTGGTCTTGATATTCATTGTACATTAAACTAGTCTTTTACCATATTAAAGTGTTTTATAGACTTTGTTTGTTTAAATGCTTGACAATCCCAATTATTTATTTTTTTTATGGAAAAAAAATTATTTAAAAAAAAAAAAAAATGGGGAAAAAAAAAAAAAAAAATCAAAAAAATACACACAAAAAATGAATTAAAAAAAAAAAAAAAAAAAAAAAAAAAAAATCCGCCCGCCCGCCCCTACTCCAGAAAAGCAATCGAGGACAACCAAACAATTTTTTTTTTTTGGCCTTATCTGTCATATAATAACAGAATTTGTGATGGAAAAGTTGTCAATGTGTACATCTTCCTAGTTCCTACACATAAATCTTTGTGAATAACCTTCCAATGGCATAGAATCAGAAGTCTTAAAAGCAAATATGTTAAAAAGCACACACCCACTTGGATTATATAACTGATAAGACAATTGTCCAGATGATAGCTTAAAGGCCATACAAGGATCATCTTAATTTCACAAAGGAGAAATTTAGGCAATTGCAATTAGTCATACAATCCCGCAGAAATTTAAAAAAATATATATTCAAGAGATGAACAAAGCAAACAAGTTGTTTTCTTGTTTTTCCAAATCAGTTTAAGCATTTTCAAACAGTTGGGAGTTGCTCTGAAATGCTCTCTGTACCCGCTCCTTTAAAGATCAAACAAGAATTGCATGATAAGCAAAGTCTGTTTCTTCACAACTCAAACAAAGAGGTAGAATGATCTATAAAACAAATATTCCAGTGAAACTTGGTATAGGAGTGAATACAAAGTTTGCTGAAGGGCTCTGCGTAAAGGTCGTTGCATAGTAAACAAAAAATGCCAGGTCAGCAGTTTTTTTTGTGTTGCAATACTTAGTTTGGGGGCTTAATTCTTTTATGACAGAAAACTTTGCTTCATCAAAAGCCTTATTCATCTTAAATATGTCAAATTTAAAAACAGAAATAATCCACTAGAATCCAGAATGACACAAAAATAAAGTGTGAAACTAAAAATACCATTTGAAATTTAATTTGAGAAAATTATGCTTATTCTCGGTATCACAAATATTTTTTTTTAACCCATTACATTCACGCCCCACTTCAGATGCAAGTAGAGATACTTAGTTTGAAGACCAAGTTGCTTCTGGTCTATTTTTTTGGGCGGCTGCACTAAGCATTTTTTTTGAATGGCTGCACTAAGCATGCCAGAGTTGATTGTGTGTGTGTGTGTAATTTATTTCCAATAGTAATCATAGTGATTTATCACGCTTTCAAGCAATTTTAAAATCATTACAGAAAATTAATCTATTGTTAAACTTATTGACAAAATAAAATACTTGGATGCTTGATTTGATTTATTTATTTCTGTTTGATTTTCTTTTTCTTTTGCATTTTTAGAAATATATAACAAATAAACCATTGCAAATTTGGCACATTTCATAAGAACATAATGTCGAATAAAGTAAGGCTGGCTGTAACTAATCGAAAACGAATCAAACAGGAGGGTTGACAAAATAAGCAAAGCTACCCTCAATAGATACATAATAATACAAATACTTGGATGTGTGGTGGGCAATTGTTTTTTACATATAAAAGAGAGATGATCATAAAAGAAAAAAGGTCAAAAAAATGTCAAACTTTGATTTGCAAAAAGAACAAGATTTGTTATCAATCTTACCTCGGCTCCAAGCTCTGTGAGAGTTTCAATAAGGACAGCAGTCTGAATGGTCATGTGAAGACAGCCAGCAATGCGGGCCCCTTTGAGTGGCTTACTTGGTCCATGCTTCTTCCTCATCTGCATCAAACCTGGCATCTCGTTCTCAGCAAGTTCCATCTCCTTGCGGCCAAATTCGGCCAGGCTGATGTCAGCTGAAGAGAAAACATTGCAAATCAAATAATGAATGATCATGCTATAATCCTGTCTGGTCGTACAAGGCAAGTAATGCACCAAGCTATACTACCTCTGTTTTAATTAATTTGGTACAGTAACAAAAGATTATTTTTTTTATATAGGCCTATTAACTACATTTTTTCCTTTGGCTTCTTGTGTCAAATAAATATGATAAAGATTTAGTTTTCAAACTCATCCGACTAGATCATATTCTTATGCACACTTATTTTGAATTATTTTCCTTTTGGGGTTTTCTAACATTTAATTTCAAAACAATTTTATGATTCTTTCTCAGCTTTTCTTATAGGTAGGCACATTCATGGGACACTAGAGGGCGCTTCGCGCTCGTACGAAAATCTGAATGGCCTTGCTGCGGTGGGTCGGCAATAATCAGCCCAAAACTTGGATATGGGAGAGTGGAAGGATATATCTTTTTTATAATGTTATCTGGTCTTACCCTTAACCATCCTATGTTTAATCCATGTAGAAATAACATGCGAGTACGATAAGAGAAACATCGGGCCCATTACTGATGCAACTTTTGAAATATTAGCCTAGAAATGACCACCAAACGGAAAAAAATGACATTTTTTCCCGACAAATCTTCATAAAATCTGAGTTATAAACAAGTCACATCTAGGTACACTAATACAAATACGATTTTCTGAAAATTAAGGTATGATTTATTAAGTTTCTTTCAAGTATATTTCTGCGCATTGCAGCGCCAATATTCTACACTGCTTCAAAATCACCCTTGAAATTTTTTTTTGCAACGTATTTGTTACGAGGTCCGCGAGTGTTCCCCGTTCCTTGCGTGTTGAAAGTTTGGTAATACATAGTTTCCATTGACTCGCGCACGAAATAATGGTCGAAAACAAAATGTCAAATGAAGAAATAAACAAGCTTTTGTATAGTTATAAGAGTTCTACTGAGGTTTCTTTGTCGATTTAATTTATTATATAGTCTCAATTAGAAATCAGAATTATCTCACTGAAAAGTTAAGAAACCGACGATGTTCTCGATCGCAGTTATTTTCATTTTGCCAGCAGCCGATCTAGCGTTGTTTGGGCAAAAAGCTAGGCCGCTGCCTACCCACCGCGAACCTTTCCGAGTCCCGCTAAAATGGTGCTCTGCGGAGCTCCGCGGCTGCGTTGGTATCGCTGCAAACTCTCAGCCGGCTAGCTCCCCACGACGGACCATTCGCGGTATGGCGAGAGTGTGTGTGTGCGAGGTATGATTTTGTTATTCGAGAACGCACGTAATGCAACCGTGCGCGTCATTTTCAGCTGTCGAATGTATACGACCAATTTTACATGTACGATTTTTAGTACAGATACTTGGTCAGTTTTCTTCTTATATCTTTGGTTTTACAACATTTAAAAATATAATTTCTTCAAATTTGCTCCTGACTCGGTTCAGACTAATTGTATGATGTGTTTTCAAGTCAGTTTTTTGAATATATTTTTTTGCATGAATTTGCCTATTATAGGCCTATGATAAATTATGAAGTATCATATCAGCAGGAAAATAAAGGAAAATAAGAACCGATTTAGAGTGTTTATCACTGGCCATTCAGATGTGCAATGGTCACTTGGAATTAGTGTGTGAATGAGAGCTAAGGCTGTTTTTAACTTTAAGCATAGAAAAAACAAGAAAATTGCCCAATTTTTTAATTTTTTAAATAACGAATGAATGAACAAAAAGAAAAGTCCTAAATATACCATTCTGATTGGTTGAAAGTCAAGTTGCAATTTAAAAAAAGATAAAAGAGAGAAAGAGAGAGAAAGAAAGAAAGAAAATTAAAAAAATGATACACAATTTTAGTGCAAGTCCTAAGTAATTACCAATTATAAAATTCTGATTGGTTGAAAGTCAAATTGCATTACACGACATCATAATTCATATTAACCGAGTGTAACTTAGCGGCCGAGAAGTGAAGGTCACAGGTAGCTAGCCGCCGCCCAAGTATGTACACACTTGTGAACTAGCACCGTCGTACTTAGTAACTTACAGTGTAGAAGAAGGGATTGCTTTTTCCTGAAAAAACGCCTGATAGACCCTCTATTTGATCATTTTAGTACCTTTGTTAGTTATTGTAGAGCATTTTTAGGACGTTCTGGAAGTTTTTACTAAGACAAGTATTAATCTATCCAGAATCTGTAGATCGTACAACTAACCAAAAATACTTTAAGACTTGTGAAAATTGATTGTATAACTCAAGCTCATGATTTTAGAAATACTACAGATTGGTTCCTTCAGAAAAACATTACTTACTGCAGCTGCATTTAATATCTGAAAAGTTTGTACTATTAAAAATAAAGAGTAAACATAGGTCTATAGTTGAAAACACAAGATGGCGCTATTAACAGTATACCAAAAATTCGGAGAGAGAGCCGAGCCTGGGAGATTTAAAGTTCCGAAAATCACTTGAGTTTTATTTCAGATAATTACATGCAACGCAAAGTCAAAATGTTACTGGCTGATTAATTAGAATACTGGTATACATACCGACTTTGTATGTGGGCTTAGCCTTAGACATGACGAGTTAGGTGACGCTAAAATTCAGAAGAGGATTAGCACGTGGAATGCTGGCGTGTCCGCTCTCGATGAAGGCAAACTGCGAAAGAGGACGACTGCAGAAATACATCGGCATTTTCATCTTTCTGATTTGCATAGGCCACGCCCATATGCACACACCTCCAAAATCACAGCTGATTTATGTAAAGTATTGCAGCGTTATATTCCACAATATTTAATAACATATATTCGCCAAAATACATATAAATTGAAAAATACATGTAAAAACGTAAAATATACGTATACCTATTCAACAAAAGCTTTAAAATGAAGCAAAACATGATCGTAAAAAGATCAGGCCATCATCAATATAGTTAACGGTAATTTGATTGGTTGGAGTGTGTTATATGCACACAAATCCTCCATTCAGCGTGCATGTTTCATTGAGGTGGTAAGAATCACATGATAACGTCGAAAGGCAAACGAGGTGGTGCTAAATATCAAACCTAACAAACGTTGTGCTATGGTCGATGCTGCTGAGTTCAACCATTAGTTCAACCGAACTTTTGCAATGAAAATAAATGTTTAAATGTTTGTTTGTTTTTTATAAAAGAGTTTTTCTTCTGCGTTCGCTGACATCCAATGTGTATCTTAACGCATATCTCATAAGCCTCTGACATAATCTACTTCACTCCCGCCGCGGCACTGTCCTTTGGCAAGAGGAAATTAAAGGAATACCTAATACTTGACAGTCAGAGAAGAGAAGTGAATGACATGTTATATGATTGAAATTTTTATTCTTCTGTCGGTTCATACCTTTTCATGTTGTATATACTTATGTTTTCGTACGTTATAGAAATTCTACAAATTCATCATTATTTTCCTCTTCTTCCTTCTCCTCTTTTTCTTCTTCTCCTTCTTCTTTTTCTTCTTGTACTTAATATCATTTCTATCATCAGTTTAATGTTGTTATTATTATTATTATCTTTAATAAGTAGTTCTTTTAATTTTCTTATCTGTCTGTAAATATTACTATTTTAACTTATTAATTTTATACATGTCTGTAAGGGACCCCACTGGAAATAAGCTCTCGAGCTTTCGTGGGTTATCCTGTTCAAGCTGACTTATTTTTGATCTGTTATTATTGTATATTGTTGTATGTTGGAAGCTTGTCGAATAAAAAAAAATCACATTGATCTACATTTGCCACACTCAACCCAGGTGATGTAATTGGGTACCTGGTAGGAATTAATTCCTTGAAATGCTAGAGCGCCGCAATGGCAGCACTGCTAAAGCCGGGGTAATAATCTCCAAGTTTGGAAGCGCTTATACAAACTGAGTATTATTAATATCCATTTGCAGGGGCAGTGTCGGGAGGCGTTTTTTAATTTTACACGCTATATAGCGAGGGGAATTTCTCGGCTCCTGCTCTCATATTTAATAGCAAATTGCAAAAATAAATACCAATATTTTTGTAATATCTGTAACTGCTTGGAATCTTTTGCTGTGTTCAATATGTGTATGAATAAAAGTGTCAACCATGCCTTTTCCACAGGACTTCCCGCTCTCCTTATCTCTCTCTCTCTCTATCTGACTCTTTCACTCTTTCTCTCTCTCTCCCTCATTACCCTTTCATCTCTCTCGATCTCTATCTCCCTACTCTTTTTCTGTCCTTCTCTCAGGCTCTATAATGTTCCCTCAGTCTCTCATGCATCTCTGCCCTCCCCTCGTCTCTCTCTCTCTCCGACCCGGCCTCACATCTCTCCCTCCTTACTCTCTCTCTCTAAAAGAAATATTTTTAAAAAATATTTTTAAAAAAATGAATTTTCACTCTATTTTCACTTTCTTTGGAGTGACGTCCGTGATCACTAGTCTTGTTTAGGAGTGAATATCGATTGATTTTAGAGTGCTCTCTATAAGAATAAAAAAGTGAATGTTCACTCTATTTAACTACACTTTGCACTCTCCAGAGGAGTGACGTCCGTGATCACTCGATATTTTTAGAGAGTATCTTCCTCCCCGCCCCCCCCCCGCCCCCCTCTCTGAGGTCTCTCTCTCTCTCTCTCCCTCTCCAGGGGCGGATCTAGCTTTTTGCTAAGGGGGGGGGTTTGACCAAAATAATGACGATGCGGAGCATCGTCCACGAGCCGCGAAGCGGCGAGCCGATTTTTTTGTGGGTGTTTATTTGAACCCCGTAAGTGATGTTTTCCTGGCATCTATTAACACAATGGAGACCATAAAAAGCAGTGCATGATAACGTCTTTTTAAATCAAGTAACAGTTAAATACACAGTTATATCCAGAGTTATCATGTGTTTGGTTAAGTTACCAGATGAGTTGAATATCTTCTCACAATATTTGCACTTGAAAGGGTTTCTCTCCAGCGTGCGTTCTTTTTTCTTTCTTTTTTTCTTTTTTTTCTCTTTTTTTTCCCTTTTTTTTTTTTTGGGCCGCCCAAGGGGGGGGTTTAAACCCCCTAACCCCCCCCCCCCGTAGATCCGCGCCTGCTCTCTCTCTTTCTCTTTCTCTCGATCTTCCTTGCCTTTTTCCCGTTTTTTCTCTCCAAATTACAGTAGTACGTTTTTTCTTCATAAATTTGTTTCTTTCTTTTTTCTAAAGATCTGAAGTTATTGTTTTTTGTTTATCGAGATCGATACATATCGGATGGGGAATCTCCAATTGGCATTTATGTGTGGTGGCACACGTATAGGCTATCCTCTCACCCCAAGCACTTGGAATGAGCTGATTTCTATGAAAGCAGAAAAATAACAGAAACAGAATGGCAAAAGTTCGAAATGAATCGGACCAATATTGATAAGGACTCCTTATGAATGTTTGAAATATGACATCAATAAATCTATGCGAAACTCAAATTGGTACTCGATCTCTCTCTCTCTAAAAAAAAGAGTGAACCCTACTCTATTTCCACTTTCTTGGGAGTGACGTCCGGGACTCGTTTAGGAGTGAAAATCGAGTGACCAAAAATTTCACTCCTAAAAGAGTGAAAAAAAAGACTGACATGCGAAAAGAGTGAATTTTCACTCTATTTTCACTTTCTTGGGAGTGACGTCAGGGATCACTTGTTTAGGAGTGAATATCGAGTGAACACAAATTCCACTCACAAAAGAGTGAAAAAAGAGTGACATCGAAAGAGTGAATTATTCACTCTTTCTTTTTATGGTACAAGTCCACTCCAAAATAATTTACTTTCAATAGAAGCAGAAAAATCAGACAAACCAATCAAAAAAAGTTTGAGCAAAATCGGATAACTATAATAAGAAAGTTACAAAAAAATTAAAAAGTAGGTAAAACTATAGAACAACGGAAATCACTAGAAATTGCTAATTTGGTTATCAGTTTGTGACGTCATGTCCTCACTATTTATCAATTGATATAGTTTAATCCCATTAATTTCTCTTTTTATCCCCCAAAACTTGATTTCCCAATGCCTTTGCCCAGGTTATATGATTTGAATCATATTGCGTGCATGACATTGCAACAACAACAACAACAACAACAACAAAAAACTTGGAACTTTGAAGAATTATTGTATATTTATTATTGCTGGCTGACGGCTGGCTGAGTCTTTGCGATTTTGTTGGGACCAAAACAACAACAAAAAGGGTCCTCTGACCCCCCCCCCCCCGGCCCGATTTAAAAATGTTAAAACCTCCCCCTTGAAAAAATCGTGCGTACTCGCCTGGCCCATACGTATAGTGATCAGGTGATTACAATACGTTTTCAAAAATTCATAACCTTTCTTCAGATTTAATTGAAACTTTCATCGGTTAGCTAGCTTCTCTGATTGTTTATGCTTTCTTTTTAAGTAGTTGTCTATTGCGGCATGGCACGCATTGCATCTGATGACCATATTTATGATATCTTTACAAAAAGGGCTACAGCTAGGGCTTTGGACAGAACCTGGAGAATTATCGAGATATTATTTTAAAATTTAGCGCTTTTAGCACAAATCATATATTGGCATTGTATACGCAGGGTATGTTAGTTTGGCACATGCACGTAATATTCTCTACATATTATTTAGAATAGAAAAAAAAAACGCACGTAACATATCGATATCACAATTAAGTTATCGATAATCATCTTGCAGTGGATCGCGCTAGTGCCACAGCTAGCTAGTTTCTGAACAGACTTCGGCTAAAACTATTTCGTGTCAAAAATTATAAAAAGATGAATGACGCAACGTTCAATATCGATGGTGGTTATCTTGAAGGGCTTGTGAGAGGATTTAAAGGCGGGATCCTCAGACAACCAGACTACCTGAATCTTGTGCAGTGTGAAATCTTGGAAGGTATGACTAGATAATATTAAGACATGTTTGCACTCAAAATAAAGTCTCACTGCAGCTGCATTAACTACACTGGCAATGGCAATGCTGCAGCCAAAGAAAGCTAGCTGAGCTGAGCTGAGCTGAGTGCAAGTGTGTGTTGACAATGGGTGCGTTTGTCATAATTTTGCCACTCAGATCCAGCGTTTCTATACATTTTATCGTAGGGGTCTACCTAGACCGAAAGCTTCAGTCTCTATAATCGTCGGTTGTTCCACTGAGACTACGTCTGGCTCCACTAGACCTCGGTTATAGAGACTGAACGATCGCCTAGATCTATTCTATACCATCGTATGTTGAAGATATCGCGGCTAGATTTTAGCCGTTAGGCCCCTCCCACAAACATGACAAACTGTATTGTTATGCCCCCAAAATCCCCCAAAATGTCATTTTACCTCGTGAATATCCAATTGTAAATTAGGCCTAGGCTATAATACATCGGTTCCACTTACTAACTTGATTGAAATAATCCGTTTAATGGTCCCTTTTAAGGAAATTATGGGTCAAAATCGACATCCATGTCGAAAATCTTGCAAGCCGTGTTAAACTCTCGCTGCCGGAGTCATCTAAATCAATCTCATCCATTCTAGTCTACGCCGAAGGCAAAATGATTATGAAGGAAAAACTGTGCGCCATCTACACGTTCGTAATGGCGTTATCACAGTTTTGCCTTCATAATCATTTTGCCTTCGGCATAGACTAGAAGGGATGAGATTGAGTTAGATGACTCCGGCAGCGAGAGTTTAACACGGCTTGCAAGATTTTCAACATGGATGTCGATTTTGACCCATAATTTCCTTAAAAGGGACCATTAAACGGATTATTTCAATCAAGTTAGTAAGTGGAACCGATGTATTATACTTATAGCCTAGGCCTAATTTACGATTGGATATTCACGAGGTAAAATGACATATTGGGGGATTTTGGGGGCATAACAATACAGTTTGTCATGTTTGTGGGAGGGGCCTAACAGCTAAAATCTAGCCGTGATATCTTCAACATACGATGGTATAGGCGATCGTTCAGTCTCTATAACCGGAGGTCTAGTGGAGCCAGACATAGTCTCAGTGGAACAACCGACGATTATAGAGACTGAAGCTTTCGGTCTAGGGTCTACCCCACTAAGCCTATACGAATGTGATTTGCGGGATGTGGCATTTATCAACTTGTCACGATTCAAAATAAGGCCAAAAAGGCTGTGTTTGTTGTTGTCTGACTTTGCGCAACTGCTGTGGCCTTTGCGCCATTTACCCGGGAAGCAGAGAGTCGCTCGGGACCAATGCCGCTAGTGTAATTTCGTATCCATTTTTTCACTGTAACTCTGGCGTGGAGATACCCTACTAAAACATACCAAAAAATCAACTCAATGGACATGATTAAAGTCGTTATATTTCTTACCCCTTGGGAGACAAAATCATCTTTGTTTGATCAAAATTGGTTCAGAGAAGGCTGAAATATCCATTAAAATAATGATTTCTAATACTTGTGTACCACCACAAATATTAGATAATTTGAAAAAGCTGTTGAAAAAAATGAAATAGCGCCTTTTACAACGTATTTCAGCCAATGTCGATGTTGGCTTATTTGTTGGCATTTTTGTGTTGGTTATATAATATATTACGCACAACTAGCCGATCCATGTTAATGTTCTTTTTAATTAAATTATTAATTAATGGTCACCATATTTTTCTTAAAGTGGAGCTGAATTGGTATGATCGTATTGGCTAAATTTCACACGTTTTGGGGTTTCAAATTACCTTCATAGCAATTTTAGGTTCTAAAAGGGCAGTAGGCCTAGAAATGTCTAAGAATAAGAGCAATAACCATGCACTTAGTTTGAAGGCATTTGCGGTCTGAAAACAGAACTCAACTATCCCTTTAATATTGGCTTACAGAAGCTTCATACTGGTAGACTAATTAGAATTGTCTTATCAGAATGGCTGCCTTTAATCATTCCAGAAATTTATACTAATCAACGAGACATGGTACATGTACATTAATGAAGTATATTAGATGAGGCATATTGATCATGACTCGGGTATCACTGTAATGAATTGTAATTTGTTTGTCTAACTAAAGTTGAAACTAGTGCTGTAACCAAACGTTTAACCGTCCGGTATCCGACCGTCCATGGCGGATTCCGTTTTCAATTGGACGGTTTCGTTTTCCCGTTTTTTTTTTTTTTTTTTTTTTTTTTTTTTAAAGTTTCGATTTATGCCCCTCCACCTGGCACTATGCCTGGCAATGTCTCCCAGCTCAGTAATCTGTGTGTTGACTACTCCAAAACTAGAACAACACTTGTCTGTCATCTAGGTTTGAAAGTAATCTTTGTAATAGATCTCAATATGAAGTTTATAATAATAATTCATCCAACTTTTACACACGGCGTACCACAAGGTTCTATCCTATAGGTCCTCTATTTTTTTGGATTTACATTAATGATCTTACACATTCTTCTAAAAACAACATTGTTACTATTATTTGTGACAAGTTAACAAGCACAAATCGGACCTGGCTTGCTGGATTTTTTTTTTTTTTTAATTAAATCGTTTAACCGAAAACCGTCCGGTTTTGACTGGCGGTTAAACGGAATTGGAGATATCCGTGATGTTACAGCACTAGTTGAAACTTGTCAAATTTTCTTATGAACCTTCTAGAAAGTCTGAAATTTCACACATGGTCAAACACAACTTATACTGAACACTCAGTAGCCTAGGGTTTCCAATTTTCAGTACTTGGAAAATCAAGATTCTATTTCTTTATAGCACTGGTTGATAATGTGATTAAATAGAAATAAAAATGTAATATCATGAAGAGAACAGAGAAGAATGTTCAATGTTTACAACTATTTTTTAATATGTATTTGTGACAAAGCACTGGATGGCTATCATGTGAAAGATTGTCTGTCAAAACTGGAACAAGGAAAGATTTTTTTTAATGTGAATGATCACAGATAAATACAACTATGCTTCAAAGAGTTAGTTGATACATGTACATACAGGTATGATCACTACGGTATACCATAGATACCAGTACATCCATTGTCATGCAGGAAATAGAGTAGGAAGTACATGTAGAAGTCAATGTGGTTGTGTTATGAGTTCACTCACTGGTTTGGTTCTGACTGACATGAGATGATGCTGTTATTTTTGGTTTATTTCTGTTAAGTGATATGAGTCCAAGGATGGATGTCTTGTTTATCTTCTTCCCCCTCTTCTTATTGATATTGTTTGTTATTTTGATATGAGTTGGATTCATGCCTCCCTCCCCCCCCCCCCATGTTTAAAAATGACTTGGTTAAGATTTTTCCTTCTGTGTGTAAGTTTCGTCACTTTCATGCAACCTGCAGTGTCCTCCAGCACACATTGAGAAACAAGAAAGTCTTTATTTAACAGTTTGGCAAGATAATATAACACTTACTAGGTGTGTAGTATTGTATATTTGCTTCCTTACCTGTAAAGAGATACTCAATCATCAATCATTTTAAAATTCACCTTTTTCATTTTCCATTAGATTTGAAGCTGCATCTGCAGAGCACAGACTATGGTAACTTCCTGCAGAATGAGCCATCCCCACTCTCAGTATCAGTCATCGATGACAAGCTCAAGGAGAAGTTAGTAACAGAGTTCCAGCACATGAGAAATCATGCAGTTGAACCCATGTCAAAGTTCATGGACTTTGTCACGTAAGTCACAAGCTTTAAACATAGTTCACTGATGAGAATATGACTAATTTTTGTTATTAATCATTGATCTACATGTACATGTATCAGATTTTATCAGTCGTTTTATTTTTCATTGCTTTGTGTTCAAGAAAAACATGTGTACATGTACATCTTCATGTAAATGCACAGAAGTACATTTTATGTTTAATTTATTTAATTTGTTCTTGACTGTATCTGACCTGTCAAATCTTCTATTGAATAATGTGTCATGTTAATCAAGTTTCGCTTAATCTCAGTATAACTTCATGATGTAGAATATTATCATGTTAAATGTGATAAATGATATATACTGTATTGCAAATAGATTTATCGGAATAAGGATGGAGCTTAATTCTAAAGTGATGTATTTCACAGGACAAAGGAAACTTCCCGTACAGCATTTCATATACCGGTAATCTAATTATGTTTTATTGAGAAAATTTGAGACATATTAGATCTACTTGGAGTCAGGCTAACTCGGTCCGGACTCCGGAGACAACTCAGCCCAGCTGCAAAAACGATCAGTTTTTTGCAGGTTTAGGGTTAGGGTTAGGATTAGGATAAAATGACAAAAAAAATTTTAATTTTAAAAATTGCAGCGCGGCCAAGTTGTCCCCACATCTGAGTTAGCCCGGATCCGTCTACTTGTATGTGATATAACCTATTTCTTAACTGCTCATTCTCTGCAGGTATAGCTACATGATTGACAACATCATCCTGTTGATCACAGGAACACTTCATCATCGTTCCATCTCTGAACTCATCCCTAAATGCCATCCACTGGGTAGTTTTGAGCAGATGGAAGCAGTCAATGTTGCCCAGACACCGGCTGATCTCTACAATGCCATCATTGTTGACACACCTCTTGGTAAGTACCTTTCCTAAGCTGCTCACCATTGTTAAAGGTAAAGACCAGTTTTGGAAATGCCCCCCTCTCAAAAAATGAAATGGAAGCTTTTATTACCAATCATGTGAAAGAATATGTTTTGACTAATACGTAATGATACAGATTTTGCAGACAAACCGCCTACTAGTTGATATATTTGGTCAAATATTATATCTATTTAGACCTGATAGATGTTGCGTAGTCCTATATACATCTTTCTGTGTACAGTGCTTGTAACTTTACCAAGACTGGGTCAAATTTCTTATCATTTTGATGATTCCAGAACCTTGCAGTACACAACAATTCTTAATGCTAGATGATCAACCTTTTCTGATCGATTCCACAACGTTTCTTTCACAATGCAATCGCATGACCATAACTGGTCTTTATCTTTAGCCTCTTGAGTACTCAAGCCCAAGATCACCCGCATTTGAGACTATTTGTGTTGTATCACAATGATTTATAACTACATCAAATGACTTAAAGGAGAACTTGACCATGATGCCAGGAGAAATGGATAAATTGGTTAAAGTTTAAAATAGGCTTACCCGGTGTGATTATGGGACATGGTAAGACAATCATGTTGCCCATACTTCATTTTCAGCACACCAATGTGGGATATGTTTCCCCAAAGAGAAACCCTTTGTTTTTAGAACAGGTAATCCTTGATTGTCACAGGGAATCCTTCTTTAGTACACTGTATTTTGAATTTGAGATGATACATAAAGTGTCAGTCATATTTCTTCAAATCCTTACAACTAACTCGTGGACATGTTCTATTTTTTAACTTTCATCATCAAATGGCTTGCAAGTGACAGTGCTGAAAAACCTCATCCCTTTGATATTAGTCCAAAGTTGTCTTGGAAATAATCACGATTACTTCCTTCTCCTTACAGCTCCTTTCTTCCAAGATTGCATCTCAGAGCAGGATCTAGATGAGATGAATATAGAGATCATCCGTAATACCCTCTACAAGGCCTACCTAGAGGCCTTCTATAAGCTATGCAAGGATATTGGAGGGGCCACAGCAGACTCCATGTGTACCATCCTTGGGGTAAGTTTTATTACAGGGTGTCTTTACAGGGTAATCGCCCTTTGTCTCAAATACTGTGAGTTGTAGTTGTATTCCATTGATGACCAAAATAAAGATAACTCTTGAAATCCCAGAGTTTTTGTATATGAATTTAAATGTATCCCATCAGTCTCTGAAATTTTGATCATGATCGTGGTGCTGAACCTTCCATATTTCTTTATTACTGGTACACCGGTGTAAAATGTGAGCTAAACAAAGTTCCAATATTGGACAATTGAAATAGAGGTAAATTTTTTGAAAACTTGATTGCATTTATTCAGACATTTTAATGTAGATTTTTATTTTCTTCAAAACACCCAATACATGAAGGAGGAAAAACTAATCAATAGTAGTAGTATTTCTTAGAGTGTACTATATTGTGGTTATGAGTGTTACAAATGAGAGACAAGTCATATTTAAAACAAGAAATGTTTGTAAATAGTACAAAATTACCAAACTTAGTTACCGGTACTGAAGTGTGAGAATGAGTATTAGAATAAGAGAAGTCCTAAAATCAATACGCCTTACCACTTCAAATTCCCTTTAGTTTGAAGCTGATCGCAGAGCATTCATCATCACCATCAACTCATTCGGGACAGAACTGACCAGAGAGGATCGATCCAAGCTGTACCCCCGATGCGGTCAGCTCCACCCAGATGGTCTGGCTGCCCTGTCTAAGTGCGATGACTATGACCAGGTCAGAGCCGTGGCAGAAAGCTATCCAGTGAGTATCTAGTTTCATCGTATATTTTCCTTAACCCCTCCTGTACCAATAAGTTCAACTATCAATAGTTGAATATGGACTTTTAATGGGTTGTCTCAATATTAAATTTTGGTGTGAAATATAAAGCATGGAATTAAACTTTCGAATAGAGGAACCTGTTTTTGTATTAACGAAGCAAAATGTAGCCATTGTGAGTCTCAACAAATGTTACACTCTTACATTTTAGAGCAGGTTTCACTACCCAAAGCATGATATATGTATCAGTACCAACACTGCAATCATTTACAGAGGCATGCACATAGGATCCTTGTTCAATACTCAAAAGTAGCATCACTACAGAACATATGTGACCCGGCACCACAAAACCAACAAAAAGTCGCAACCAGCGATTCTCCGTAATCAGCTAAAATGTCAATTTATAGGTGAAAAATAGATTTTTGGTTTTTTGCATTTTCTGAAAGAGTGGTCTTTTCTGTACCTAGTATCAAAATTTGGAAGTCTAAAACATAGTAGAAGATGTGTTTTAAACGGTTTTTCTAGACCAGTTTTTTTCGCACAGCCTTCGGTCTCTTCCAAAATTTGATCACTTTTCCCGAGCGAAATTATCGTAGTCCGGAAATGGTCGGTCGTTGCTAACGGGTCGTGCTACGCGGGCTGTGATTGGTCCGTTATAGCAATCAGTGCGGCGCGCCATTTTGTTTGTATCCGCTTTCACATCCGAGTTCCAGATTTGCGTTCGTCTTATATTCTCCGTTAACGACTTCGAGTAGCTTGATTGTACATCACATATCCAGAATTTGTTGATCAAGAGTAGACCTAAGAACATTATTATATTTTATACATTTGAGAGTGACAAGTTGCGAAAAAGTCTACAACGTCGTTACAATGCCAGGTTTTGTACGTGAGCAGAGCCGTGGGATGGTACCGGGGTGCACCAACGCAGATGCCCGGGTAGCTCGGGCGGTCAACGAAGCGATGATGCGGCGGCTAGCTGCGGGGGATCAGGCCAACCTTACAGCTTTGCTTACTGAACACTTCGGGCAAGACAGCGACGAGAGAATTCCTGATAATGTGGTTACAAATAATTTGCCCAGATGTATACAAAACAAGATAGGTGACAAGCAGTGTTATGTAAGGGGGAACAAAAAGACTCCGGGTCCACCATGAATAGGCATTGTCTAGTGCAGGTGTCTCGGCACTATGTTGCAGTTCACTTAATCTGTCCAATTACAACTCTATACATTTACAACATAATAACTTTTGAAAGACTTAAGTCCACACATTGAAACCTCAGAAACATAATGAACAGACTATGTTTGACCATCAGGCCAAATGTCAACCTAATCTGAAAATCTCTTCATAGTGGTTGCTATGGCCTTTTGATTCACCCTTCTAGTGATTTCCCTGTGGTTTGCTTGCTCCGCATGCTTGAATAGCCCCAAACTTTAAAGCTCTCTTTCTCACAATTTAATACCAGTAACCTCCCTCACCAGCTCTTTTCATTCACTAAATTGAAAGGGTTAGGAAACTTCAATTTGGACAAGTAATATACCATTTTAATGAGGAGAACTTCTTCTTTCATAATCAGATGAAATCAAGAAAATAATTTTTTGCGACTTTTTGGTGGTTTTGTGGTGCCGGGTCACATATGAGGGTTCTATAGCTGTTTCTCATGTGGGGATTTTACTGATTCGACATGTTCTCTTGTTTTTCCAGGAGTACAAGATGCTGTTTGAAGGTGCAGGAACTAACCCAGGTGACAAGACATTAGAAGACAAGTTCTTTGAGCATGAGGTAAATATAGACAAGTCCCCTTTAGATTGTTTATGTAGTATTAATGATTCACATACACTTGTTTTATATGTCACCCTCTTTTCCAATCACATTAGTCAATACATCGTATTTATACATTTTTCCACAAGAGCAAAAATTGCCCATTCTGAACAAATATTTGAAAAATATTAAGATCTCAAAAATTGTATATACCGGTATAGCATATGCCTCACAAGCAATCTGCATAGTGGTTCTTAGAGAAGTGTAATATGAATGCAGTCATATCTGTCTATTAAGGCCACCCAAGGGAAACAGAAAAAGTGGCCACTGTAGGCAGATGGCCACTCTAGATATGGTCTACACCACACTATCTCAAAGGAGATAAAAGACATGGCCACTATACACAGATGGACTTTATAGAGAGGTGGACACTAAGACAGGTTTGACATCAAAGACATGTGTTTATATAACTTCAATGATTATGTTATAATGAAAGTCCAACACATTCATTCCTTATGCTCTTCGTATGAAAACAGGTCAGGCTAAACATCAATGCATTCCTCCAGCAATTCCACTTTGGCGTCTTCTACGCTTACGTCAAGCTAAAGGAGCAGGAATGCAGAAACATTGTCTGGATTGCAGAGTGTGTAGCCCAGAGACAGCGAGGCAAGATCGACAACTACATTCCTATCATGTAAAATCAGAGATTTTAAAATTATATCCACATGTGCAGGGTGTTGTGCAAAGCTACTAAGTCTTAATAAATCTTCCTTGATTGGACAATCACTTTAACCCTGTGGAAACTGATGTTATGTTTTATTAAAGGAAGACCCATATAGATGTCAGTTTAAAGAAAATCATGTGGTATTGGATGGGTTATGGTGGTAGATTTTCAAATATTCCCAAGTGTTAGTTAGTTTATAAGATCCTTTTTCTGGTTAATTTTCTGGTCTGATCTGTCACCATATTGTCTGTTCAAAGCCAGAATGACATTAATTCTGTGTTCAAGTACCTGTATATGAAAAAACAGGATACTGACAGGAAAAATTTAGGGAAAGAGAAGCAAAAGGAGAAAGTGCATCAAATACATGGATAAGTTCATTGGGCTCACTGGTAATAGACGTAACATCACATTACAAAAGTCAGAGATAGAAGTAGATGGAAACCCTTGATCGCCAATACCTGGAACAGACAAGGCACCTAGTAAGAAGGCAATATATATGAGTTAATGCCTATCTGGTTCCAAGCAGACAATATGTTCAGGCAAGTATATCAAAAAGCAACTTTCATGAAATAATCATGCATGGATCAGAAAAAGATCAGATAGGGAAGAAGAGTATATTGTGTTGTTCAGCACCCTGCATATAGGTACATGGAATTTTGAATAGAATCCATGTGTTTTTATTTAATGTCTTATTAGTGGCATTATGCCATGTCAAGTTTATTTTGTTCTGTGTGTAATTTTTTGGACAGTGGTATTTAAATTAAACAATGTATCCTATAAAAATGTTTTGTGTTATTCATTCCATCCCCAAAGAATATGTATGAAGATCAATAATCATGCCCTTTTAGTGAGTAGACGAATATCACAGCGAGAAAGATGTGATGGGAGTCTCTGATACCCAAATTTCAGTTTTTGCATCAATTCATTTTCCTGTCACGGTTGATCATTCATCAGCACTTCAACAAGCTATTCGATATACTGTACATTAATTGATCAGGTGATTAGTGTTTCTATTATTGCTTGTATAGCCCATACAATAATCAGCTAGCATACAACAGACTTTGTACTCCTTTTGTTTCAAAGCAGCAGAATTTGTTATAAGTAATTGTCATTTGATATTACAAGTGTTATGGCATTAATTACCATGATCAACTAAAAAGGGACTATATTTTTGAACAGTAATAAAATAACATTATTTCCAGTGTATTGTGTCACAGAAGTCAAGTGAATATGTCACATTGTTGTGTCAATCTTCATTTTATAACACACATGTGCAATTTTATGTAAAATGTAATCTTAAAGAATTGTGTACAGTGAATGCCAGTTCTTGTAGTGTATTTCAGGTTAATGTACGTCAAGATTATAGATTTCATTTATAAAATCGAGTCATGCTAGTTTTTAGGGGCTCATATACATATATATTTTCCTTTCATCTCTGTTTAATTTCTATTTGATAAAAAATGCAAATTTGTTCATTCTATAAAGTAAGTGCAGGGGAGGTACATGTATCAACATTGCATACATATATTGCATGAATCATCAAGTTTTGAGAGAGTGGTTATTTTAAATCAAATCAGCATTAATTCTGGATTTTGGACTTTCTTTATACATGTATCCATCCTATTCCCTTTTGTTTTATTCTGATTAAAAAGATACATAAGATTTTCCAATGATATCATTTTATGCCATTGAGGTTAAAAGGTACATGTATTCCTAAGTAATGTTTTTCATAATGAACATTTTAGTTTCAGCATATCAGGATGCTGATTATATAGTTTAAGTAGAATGTGTATCTGTTATGAATCATAACTTGAAAAGAAAAGAAAAGAAAGAAAAACAAAGCAATCTATCCCTTCTCTTAATGGTACAATTTATGGGGAAAAATATGATGCGATTATATCAGCTCTGTACAGTCATTTCAGCTTCATTAATGGTTAGAATATCATTCTTCAACAGAAGTTGTTCACTTCTCTTTTGAATTTCATGGCTACTTTGGTAATGGCTACGTTGGCTACTCTATCAAATTGTTGGTGCTAGCATTATGAACATTACATCATAAATTATAAACTACACCACATGGTAAATACAAACTTGAAAGTTGTAATGATCAGTTTGGTTAGGTTTCTCATCATTTCCTGTTGATTAAACTCTATTGGATTTTATTCCATTAGCACTAATTTTGCAGCATTTAATGAGTGGCCAATATGCTGTTCACATAAAAATGCAAAAGTAGAAGTTCAGCATTGGAGCTAGATTATATATGTGTTGTCATAGGTTTTAGAGAATGGTCAGTACTTGTCAATAAAAAATGTGGTTCTATAGGAGGTGAAAATTGACATTGGTATGGATGTACATGTACATTGAAAATGTTATGTCAGATATGTTAGTTATTGTTATCAGAATTATATTATATATCAATAAATGAAAGAAATATATCATGTAATGGAAAACACGTTTTGTCTGTTATTTCATGAATTGCATGGTTTACCGCTATCTATACAGTTGACATTGTTTTAGGTTTCACACAGGTTCTACAACACATGCACCAGTTTTTAGGGGCTGTGTAGTCAATTTCCTACACTTTATGAATTTCTAACTTTAGCACAATACATAGCCCTAACTCTAAACCTAGCTTAAAACACACTGCAACCCAAACACTAACCCTATACCTTTGATGAAGCCCAGAACAAGTAATACCAGAGCATGTGTCAGATTAGCCATGTAAATGAAGCATGAGCAGGGCAAATTCACTAATTAGGGCTATTGTGATCACCACACATGCAAGCGTTTAAGTGAAACAATGGGCTCGCAAATAAGAAATTAATTTCAGTGAGACAGGAAAGAAACTTGCTGGGATGGGCAAAGCAGGCGCGGATCCTGGATTTGTTAGGGGAGGGGGCGCAACTTTTTTTTCAAAATTTTGCTTCCATTTTTTTTTTTTTTTTTGCTTTCGAAAATTTGAAAATCATGCCGGCCAGAAAGTCGCTCAGTAGGTGGGGGGAGGGGGGGGGGGGGTAGTGAGCACATTTTTATTTTTTTGGTCTTCGAAAATTTAAAAATTTGCACCCCCCCCCCCAAAAAAAAGGTAAAAAATCACATGTTTTTAAATTATTTTTTTTCTCAAGGGGGGGGGGGGGCAGCCCCCCCCCCCTTGGATCCGCCACTGGGGCAAAGCTATGCAAATTTCTTTTTTTGAAAGTTGATATGTTGTTTAATTGCAAGTTTATAACGGACCAATTCTTTTCCTTTTATCCTCTTCCTTCTTCATCTTCTTTTTCCCTTTCTTCCTCCTCTTCTTCTTCTTCTCCTCGTCCTCATCCTCCTCTTCTCTTCATCTTCTTCTCTTCTTTCTGATTGATTGACTGAGTGCATGAGCGAGTATATGTACATTTCATGAAATATACAACTTGACATGGATATTACCCATGACAACTAAAAAATCAAATTTCATTTACATGTATATCCATTTGAAATTCTTTTTATTTATATTATATTTGTTTTCATGACAGCGGGCACGACCTGCCAATTAATTCACAATGATTTCACAATGATTTGCACAAGGGATTACGTAATGTAATCATGAAAAATGAAAGCTTCGAGGAAGACAGACGTCATTGGAGGAAGTAAATTGTAGTCTGTAAATACAAACATAAATTTGAAGCAAAGCTTGTGGTAAAGGCGTTTAATCAATTTTTGTTTAAAGTTATATCTCAATTTCCTGACATTGCTTTTTTTAAATAATAATAATACAATTTTGTATCAGGATATTGCTTTACATAGGCTTGGTGCTAGTATGATGGTGGACGATATGGATAGTATGTGAGATAAGTGGCTGTTTATGTAGACTAGTATTGTCAACAAGCTGACAGACAGAACTGAAATCAGAATCCGAAATGGGGAATGGAATGAGCGAGGTAATTATACTTTTATCTTATTTTTTGACTAAAAATCGATATCATATTGATGTGCCGTATTCTTCAGATGTGTACTTCAAGTAATGCAAAAGCAATAAATATCATGTGTAGAATCGTAACTTGATCATAGCCATTTATAAAATGACAGGATGTCAGTCCCCAATACATACGGTCCCATTAACTGAAATATATGTTAGCAGATAATCCCAGCATGTCGCTAATCAATCAAATTTTGTTAATAATGCTGCTAAAGCTATCCTTAAGGCAACCTTAATTCCATTTTGAACATTATTGGTCATTTGTTTATTTAAGCAAGTTTTTTAAATTGTTAAAAAAATAGACTTAAGAATGAAAAAAGAATTAAACTGAGAACTTTGTGTTGGTTAATAAGAATATGAATGATTGATTATGATGTGAAAACAAAATTGATATGTAGACTATGTCTATGAGTATGATGCAGCGGTTGATAGAGGGCACATGGGTATTAGGTTTGTATAGTCAATACTTACTAGTTGGGCATATAGTCACTTTCGCTTTTAGAACTCGGCTTCACATTACTAGACCTAGTTATTCATTGTGATAAATGCAGGACATCAGAGATGCACAACCAAATCGAGATACAAGTGGAGTTATTGGATATTTAGCTTACAAAAGGAAAAAAATTAAATGACACTAACAACTTTATTACAAGGCAGTGTTTCCCAGCAAAACGTTTGCCTCGATCTCTGAGGCCAGGAGCCCATTGATTTGTGTGTGGATCAGAACAAAAATCATGTTATGAAAACAAAAGTAGATGGTGATTTTAATGATATAAAGTCTAGGTGACTTTTCATTAGGAATCTGCTTGCTCATCGTATTTTCATTTTGATCTGAGGTAATCCCTTTGCAGCAAATGTTTTTAAAAAAATTGGGTTTCCCAATTGGGAGACTGTCTCCCAAATAGGCTACCAAAAATCTTGACAAGTCTCAACAAAAGAGACAGTCTCCCAAATAGGAAAGAATCTCCAGTATTGGGTATGCACCTCCACAATGCAGGAGGAAGGAATAAACTAATGAATAAAAAACAATGACAAAACATATCTTCACTTTCCCTAATTGTTAACTTATAAATATTATGCCGTAAAATCAACCCAATCAATTCTCAGAATTATACTCAAACTTTAAGATTGAAATTGATTATTAATTGTTTCAAAGGAATGTGATGAAATTTATCTATGGTTTATCAAAATCCTGATAATTAAACAGTTTGCATTTCAAAACATAGTGCAGGGAAAAAAGCTTTTTGCATTTATAATTCATATAATTTTGGATGGATGCAGTTCTAGCTTGAATGAATGAGCACTCCCACAATGGGAAAGAATTGAAATAAAATGAACAACATAAAATGGGATGATTACCAGGAAACTTTAGTGATCAAAATTGCTGTGTGTTAAATATCATTTCTGAAGCAAGTGTCTTCTTTTCCAATTCATGTCAGTGAAATGTTTTATTTTTGAAGAATATATATTTCAATGGTGTTTTAAAGAGATAGTAAAGCCTGTCCTGCATTTTTCTCTGAATTAATTACTTACACTACAGGTTTTGAAAGGGGTCTTTGTTGGCAACTTCAGAGGTAAGCTTGTAGACAACTCTAAAATTGTTATATGAATATTTGTTCTTGTACTACACTATTGAAAAGAGAAAATGATATCTTCATCTTAACAGATATAATATTAATCATGAAATTTACTACTTGAATTCCTTTCCTTTCCATTGTCAAATTTGTTAGCGTATGGTCACTTTGAGCTACACTGGACTCATTATAATACACCCTTCATATCTTTAGAAATAGAAATGCATTTAACTAACATTCCTAAGATTGTTGTAATGTAAAGTTTGTCCCCCCCCCCCCCCCCTCAAAAAAATGTTTATTATGTTTCTGGTGTTGGAGCAAATTTTCAAAATGAAAAATGTCCATCAATAACTATATTTGTGGGAGCACAGTGTACAGTGTCACACTGATGCACTTACTTGCCTTGGGGGTTCCACTGTCTACACAGTGCGAAGGTCTGTATACAGTTCTCAATTCAGATGTTCAGTGGGTACCTGTCAGGATTTATTATTTGAAAATAGAGGTATAATGTATGCTGATAATACTTGTTCATCTCATCATATTCCTCACATTAAAATGAGACAATTGTTTTTATTACAGATTCCAAAGATGAGACGCAGCTGGGCAATAATAACATCACTCATATACTGTCAATACATGACAATGCCAAGCCTATAAGACCAGTAAGTTGTGAGCAGTTAGATGTACCGTATGCGTCCATTCTAAAATTAGCTCCAGAATAACTGTGTCCTTGATAGTCATACATGTAGGTTCATATTGCATATCAAGTCCTTCGATTTTAATTTAGGTAAATTTAAGTTTCTATATTTATACATTTTGTGTTGAAATGTTAAATTTGATTTGATTTTATACAGTGTGGCCAGAAAAAACAAATGGAAACCAAAAAATGAAATAATTATTGTGAGTGAATTATGAGCTGTATGAAAATAATTCTTTGCTGTTCATAAAATTAAAGTAATTTAATTTAATTTTCAATTGATACTTTGATTGAATTAATCTATACATGCTTCATTGAGCAACATCTTTCTCCATGTGTTCTTTTCAACAGGATAAAGAATACCTCTGTTTTTCTGCAGATGATGCACCAGGACAAAACTTGTGAGTACCAGTAGATAGTAAACTTTAAATTGCAGCTAAGGGATGAGAATACATTTTTCAAACAATAATATCCTGTGAACAGAGATATGGAGATCCAATGTCATGTTTGTCTAAATAAATTATCTATTACTATCATCATGCTATTTGTTGATTAGGTCACATTTCTTCATTTCCCCTGTACCTTCATGGGGTGCAGTATACAAATGTATATGACCGTTATGTTAGTATGATGAAGGATCTCTCTTTGTTCACTGTCAAGTACATCATTCTATATTTTAACATTATGTTGTTCAACCTTTTACTCTGATGTTGATTCTGTTCATGTTGATGATTGATTTTATTGTATTGCTCTTTCATTACAGAATTCAATTTTTTTCAGAGAGTAATAACTTTATCCATAAATGCAGACTAGAAGGAGGCAATGTTCTCATACACTGGTAAGATATTCTTTATTTGCAACAAACTGGGTAGTTTAACATTAATTTCACATATCATGTATGCTAGATATAGTTTGCTGTTTGCTTGATTATAAAAATTTGTCTGCTGTGATCCTGCATGGAATGTTTTTTTAATTTTATTTTTTATTTAACGAAATGGGTATCATTGCACCCTTTAATAGTAATCTTTTAGAGCTGACATAATTTCATTATAGTTATAAGTACTACAGTACATGTAGTAACTACCTTCGTCTATTTATCTCCCCCTCATTCTCTCTGTTTTTGTCATATTTCTATTCTATGTCAGGCACCCTGCCCCACTCTCTTTTTTCATCTCTGCATGTCTCTTCCTCGTCTTTCCTTATCCTCTTTCATTTCTGGGAGGGTGGGGGGGTTCTATCATTATGTGCATGAATTATTATTTTACAGACAAAGTTTGTTAGAGCTTCAGTTTCTTTCAGCTTCATATAATCTGTTTCCTTTTTCTCTACACATGTCCCTCTCAATGTCCTTAGCCTTGCTGGTGTATCTCGAAGTGTCACCCTCACTGTGGCCTACATGATGACTGTCACTGATTATAAATGGGAAGATTGCCTCCGAGCGGTCAAGACATGCAGAACGGTTGCCCATCCAAACTTTGGTTTCCAGAGACAACTGCAGGAATATGAATACTCAAAATTAGCAGAGGTGAGTTGTATTTATTTCTCGTATTAAAAAGCAGGGTAATTCATTCAGTAAAGCTGGTCTTCCATGAAGTCCTGTGATATAGCATGACATAGTGTGTTAATGGTATGCCTTAACCCCTACCTTCATCATTGAGTTTAATTTGTTTTACTACAATTATGATTCCATCTGAAAATTGTAATGTATGCTTCCCTTTTTCTATCATCCGTCTTAAATTAAACAGTACTCGATGGCATAAAATTTCACAATACACCAACCCATCTTAAATTTCTAGAAGACAAATTAACTGTTCTTCAGACCGAGTCCAAAACTGCTAATTCACTTTAAACCTTTGTCTGTCATAAACTTGTAATGGCTCTGATAGTGCTAAAGGACAAGTGTATTATTGGAACAGAATTAAAGGAATTCTGTGTAACCTTGTTCGTCTTTCCAGTCCAATCCAATTTAAAGGATATTTCATATATTGTATCCTGGCATTCCTTGGGACAGCTACAGTGAAACTTGTATATAAAGACCGCTGAAGGGAGGTGGTCTTTATGTATAGGTTCCTTTACTACATGCTTCAATGGAAACTTTAATGATGGCATTGTACAGTGCGTCCCAGAAAAAACGAAACCGAGAAGTATCGATGTTCTATCATAACTTAATCACAACTATAATTAATGAATGATACATATTTGGAAAGCTTAGAGTCTCCTCTTTCAGTTGATGCTACTCACGTGATGCATATTTCACGCATGAGTGATTAAAAGCAATTTGAAGGAAGGAAACCAAAAAGTAATTTGGCGGGCGGTATCTGAATTTCGAAGAAAAATTCACATTTTTAGAAAGTTGAGTTTCTGCCCTTTCATATGACACCTCAATCAGGAAAAATGAGCGAGGAATGACAAAGTTCTGTTGGTCTAAAGTAGTGCTTGCATTTCCATAATTTTATTAAACGAATTCGTTTTCACTGGCTGCCTGCCGTATCAATAAACGAAATTAACAAAAGACTTAACTCCGTTTCGTTGACAATCAGCCGTAGACGAGAGTCTTCATGCATGGCTGATTGTCAACAAAACGGAGTTAAGTCTTTTGTCAAATCTGCTTTTTGCTACGGCAGGCACCCAGTGAAAACGAATTCGTTTGTTAAAATTATGAAAATGTAAGGGCTACTTTAAACAAACAGAACTTTGTTATTCCTGGCTCATCTTTCTTGATTGAGGTATCATATGAAAGAGCAGAAAATGAACTTTCTAGAAATATGAATTTTTCTTTGAAATTCAGATACCGCCCGCCAAATTACTTTTTTGTTTCCTTCCTTCAAATTGCTTTTAATCACTCATGCGTGAAATATGCATCACGTGAGTAGCATCAACTGAAAGAGGAGACTCTAAGCTTTCCAAATATGTATCATTCATTAATTATGGTTGTGATTAAGTTATGATAAAACATCGATACTTCTCGGTTTCGTTTTTTCTGGGACGCACTGTATAACTGCTTTCCAATTTGTAAAATATATATTTTATGTTAATTCAGGTTTTAAGGCTTGTATCGTTGCCTATTCTCAAAATATAATTTTGTCCTATATTTTTCGATTGTTTGGTTACTCAACATTATTATTGTCTGTTTATCTGTTACCATTACCCTATAGCAGTTTAGTAATTTGAAGATCTTGACCATTACTTTGTCTTACATTTATTTTGGTACTCTATTGATTGAAATATATTATTTTTTCATCTTTACTGCCATCTTGTACTTGTTATACCTGCTCAGTACTGTTTATTCGCTGTATCTGTAAGTTTATTATATTACTTGTAAACGTGATCAGTTTTGGTCCTTGGACCTATGAGTCATGTATATTTATATGTCTTTTTTAATGTTAAACTGAAATTAATAAAATAAATAAATAAAATGGAGAATGTGGTCATTATAAATTACTTATTTTTTCTATACAGGTGGTTGCTAAAGCAGGTTTTACTGTAAAGTTACTGTATTATATAATTATGTATTATTCTGTTTTTTCTTTGTAGTACAAGGAGGACATTAGGCTCAAGTTCCCTGAATACTCGCCAGAAGAAGACATCAAGAAGATGCAGGCCCTCCTGGAGAAGTACCACCAAGAGAACAAGGATCCAATGAACCAGGGCAGAGAACCTCATGAGGGGTTCATCTACCCCCTCCCTAGGAATGCTTACAACATCAGAATCAAGAAGGAGAAGGAGGCCAGGGAGAAGGCAGAGGCACAGGGATCAACAGGAACGACTGAATCAACGGCATCAGCAACCTCAGAGGACTCATCGGAAAACACAGCAATGCCCTTTGCAGATCAACAAGATTGATACATAGCAAGGATTAGATTCAATGTTTTTGTAATTACTTGATATGTATAGTATATAGTCGCCTATTTAGTTCAAATGAAAGATTTCTAGGAAGAAAAACATGCAGTTGAGCAGAGGTTTGTCCTCATTGGAGTATGTTTCCAAGTGAGAGTGGAATCAAAATTTGCCTTTGTCTTATTTCAACAAAGGCATTGATGCTGTAGGGAAACTTGCAATGGGTAAAAGAAGATAGCTATCTGTATAACCAGCCTCACATCATGCAATTTTGTCTGTTACATGTTATATGACTGCTATCTTTTTCATCAGGGATATTGATAACATGGTAGACATACCAAGTCGCAATAGGCTATGAAGTGTAGTTTATTAAATACATGTAGTAGTGTTTTCAGTGTGCTGAAATATGTTTGCTGTAAGGTCTTGACATTGATTAAGTGGTCATCGTGGATCATATATATATATATATATACATGTATGTATACACAGAAGACCAATTCAGATAATGATCAAATAAGCGGCCTTTACCAAAGATATTGATTCATATTCTAGTCTGCCATTTTGATTCTTTTTAAAAACAGTTCATCAAGGCCCTTACTATTGCATAATACTTTTTTATATATATTTTTCTGGAGATAGATATTGGGTACACCTGTTTATAGCACGTCATTTGTATTCTATTATAATATAGTGTAGCGCAGTGAAATGTGTTCTGTGTAAGACTGCTTTAGAAGTATTTATGCAACTGAGAATATTGAGCTAATGCTTGATGAGTTCTTAATGTTGGTCTTTGGTGCATGTGCTTGGGCAGCTCTTGCATCTAAGGTATAAATACAGCTTTTTCCTAGACACGGGATATCTTCAAGCATGTCATGAAGCTAAAGCAATAATTTTGCAAACAAAGCTAGATTGGATCTCTGAAAGCATGTTGCTTGCAGACACTTTATGATCATTAACCCAGGTGGCATGTGTAGTGATATGAAAGGATCAAATGAACACTTACTTTACTGCACTGACCTCACAACTATTTTTAGGCCACAAGTACTTCATTCACGTATCTAGGTCATCTAACTTGTTGATATCTCACTGTAAACGTTACTGAATATGTTTATTTGAACCTATATATCATGTGCTGTCAAATTAAAGATAGGAATATGTACATATTGTCATACAAAACATCAGCAAAGAATAAGTGTGAGACATTCTGAATTCTTGTTTACATGCTATTTCACTTGATTTGGACTGAGTAGTGCAACTAAAATGTGCAAAATTACCACTATCAACATCAAATAAAATCAACTCAAATTGAGAAATATAGATAGGTATAACAATGTTCACAGACTATTGGCGATCAGTGCTTTGACCACTGAAAACATTTGAAAATGTTTGCAACTGTGTTACTTATCTGTTGCCATTGTTCTGGCAATATGTTTTTATGACTGTATTATCAGGGACTGTGCTATAATATTGTAGATTATGGATTTTAGCATAGTGTTTGCATTATTTCCTACCAGTTGACTTGTGATTGTGAGAGTCACAAATGTGTAATGGAATTTTAATAACAAGATGATGACTGTATGCTCATGTAGCCTGGTTTTCAGATACTATTAGTTGAGACTAACAATGTTGAGGCAAGAGGATGAAGATTGGGGTGGAGTCAACAGACTTGATAAAATGCATGCCATTAGCAGGGATGGTGGCACATTTTCTGAAAATATATCAATGCTGGGCCCGTAGTCTGAAATTATTTTTTTATGTAAGGGAAAAAACAATGTCAATTGTCCATTGTAATTGTGTAGAATTAGTACTTATCAGTGATACCTGTGCATATGTCTCTTTAAAGTTTACATGAATGCAGCCAATTCAGCACAATGTTGAGGTCTTGTTATAAATTTGATTTGTTATGAACTTATGACAATTAACATTGTTTTACTAACATCAGAATACCACCCTTAATCTTTAAGATTGGTACATGATGATTGATAATTGAGTTGCTATTTGTGACTGTGATGATGATGTTCATTATGATGATTTTAATCTTGTTGATGATGATGAAGATGATGATGTTAATAGGGAGAGGTCTGGGCTCTATAAAATGGAATATGCACTACCTGGGATTTGTTGTATTTTTACAAATTAATGAAAATATGTTTCTCAGGTTATTCTCATGTTTGAAGTAGCCAAAGAGATATTATTCAGTCAATCTGTAGGTATTTATCAGCCATCACTGTCAATCAGATATTAGAAAAATGATATTCAATCTTCTTTTTATAATATCACAACAATATACAAGTACATGAATGATTATTTATAAAGTTACTTAAAGATAAAGACCAGTTATGGTCATGCGAGTGCATTGTGAAAGAAACGTTGTGGAATCGATCAGAAAAGGTTGATCATCTAGCATATAAGTATGGGTGTGTACTGCAAGGTTCTGGAATCATCAAAATGATAAGAAATTTGGTAGTTACAAGCAATGTACACAGAAAGATGTATATGGGACTACGCACATGTGCGTTATATCTATCGGGTTCAAATAGATATAATAATTTACCAAATATATCAATTAGTAGGCGGTTTCTAGGCAAAATTTGTACGATTAGTCAAAACATATTCTTTCACATGATTGGTAATAAGAGCTTCCATTTCATTTTTTGAGAGGGGGCGTTTCCAAAACTGGTCTTTACCTTTAACTTTGATATTTTTGTTTGTAAAAGTTCATGTAGTTACATGAATGTTTAAGCAAATTTGTTGTAGCATTATTTTTTGGCACTATTCCTGGTAGCTAAGCTTGTCTGTGTGTAAATGCAATATATACTAATGCACAGTCATGAAAAATTATCTTATAGTTGGCCTAACATATACGTGATAAAATGTAAAGCAATGCATATTCACCTGTTCTACACATTTTTACATAATAGCAGTGAAGGGATGTTCCTTTGTCTACCTGAGGAACTGTATATTTTGTCCGCTTTCTTTGTCAGTCATATTCATGGTGTAGATAGATGATTTGCTACACAATTTTGAATGTATACATGTATGAATAGAAGTTGACAGGTCAATATTTCTGATTAATTCTGACTGTACATGTAACTTATCATAAGTAACGGCAGCCATCATTGAGCAGTTGTTTGAAAATACTTGACAAAAAAATAGCCTTAGGTTAATTTATATCTATTTTTGAGCAGTTGATACATCAGGGCTTCAATTATTCAGGGATCTTAATATCATGCATTTAAAGCCAACTCTGTCAAATTTAAGCCGTTGTAATACTTCAAATATGTTATGAATTCACAAAATATGTGATTCATGGCAAACAAATGAAAGTAGATCTGTGAGAGATGAATCATGAAGGTGTTTATGCAAAAGTTATGCATCTGACACCAGTGAATCACTACAAGGCTTTAATGCTCATCTTGCAAAGTTTGCAATTTTATGACAACATTTAGGTGAGGGGGTGGGGGATGTCCTGATTTTTCCTTTGACAATGTACATATAAGTATCTCTTTAGAAAAGAAAATTACAATTATGCATGCATAAGTTATAAAATAACTTAGTCCTGTATAATTATGTAGTAAAGATGCAATAATGTGAGGTTATACTGAAATAGTGCACTACTCTAATCGTGTTGTTTAAGAGAGACTAAAAATACTATTGTGGAAGTACGGTTCAGACTTGTTCAATCCTAAAGATTATAGTATCATATCTGAATTACCTTCAACATATATCTATTCAATATCATTTTACATGATAAATACAAGCATCAAGATATAAATCACCACAAAATGAGAAATTTAATATATATAAGGTTACGAGCAGAGTTTTAGGAAGATATCTTTTTGTTTGTTTTTTCTTGTGCTTCTGTGACAGGTTTTGTGGATTGAATATTTAAAGGAAACATTAAAGAAAGATTATATTTGTCTGATGTAGTGGCCGTCAATAAAGTATGTATTGAAGTATAGGTTTTTGCAGCCAATGTTTATATGATTTCGCCCAGTATGTTGTAACATTTATTCCGCACTTGCCCTATTTGTGTAGGGTTGTTCTTCCAACTTTTTTTGTCATCAAGAAAACGTAAATTATCATTTTGTTTGTGACAATACTCATGATGAATACCATTATATAACTAGTAGAAAAACTAATAATTTCAGTGATCCAAATTATAAATTATGTCTTTGGTGGGGGACATTAGAAAACAATATTTTGGAAGTCGAGTTGATACTTGTTGAATCATAAAGATAAGTGATAAATGAAATGAGATTGAATACTGTAATTCGTGATATTTCTATCAGGATATGATCCAAACTGCAAACTAGTGCCAAATTAATATGTGCATTGTTAAGGTTTAAAGTACTGTACATGTAGGAAGGTTTTTGTTTGTTTGAAATCTGAAAAAGAAAACCTAGTTTCCATAAATTCTATGAATATGTGTAGTTTTTAAATGCATAATATACTGCTTGGAAGTATTGCACTATCCATTGAACTCTATGGCCCGTATTCTGAAGTCGTGTCCAAGTCCTGTTTAAAGGTGAAGACCAGTTATGGTCATGCCATTGCATTGTGAAAGAAACATTGTGGAATCGATCAGAAAAGGTTGATCATCTAGCATCTAGCATCTGCAAGGTTCTGGAATCATCAAAATGATAAGAAATTTGGCCCATTCTTCGTAAAGTTACAAGCACTATACACAGAAAGATGTATATGGGACTACCCTATATCTCTCACAGACCATGAGAGAAACAAATTTACCAAATATATGAATTAGTAGGCGGTTTCCCGGCAATTTTTGTATCATCATGTATTAGTCAAAACATATTCTTTCACATGATTGGTAATGAGAGCTTCCATTTCATTTTTTGAAATTGGGGCGTTTCCAATACTGGTCTTTACCTTTAACTAAACAGTTGTTTAACTTTAGACATGGCCAAGTTAGACACGACTTCAGAATACGGGCCTATATATTTGTAATAATGATCTGATAATAATTCTTTCATTTAATTTCTAGAGACTAGCTTTATCTGATGTATGTGGACTATTTTTCCTTTAAGCTGTGATATCTAATAATCATTTGTGATTAAGTGCTATATGTTTATATCTTTAATCTTGCACGATTTCAGTTAGAATACTTTAATCGATGCATGTGGAATACTTTTAACTGTAATAGACTTTTTATATGTAACAAAATATTTTTGCTATCAGCTGTGATCAAATTTTGGCATTAAAATGCATTGTACAAAAGTACACAAAACAAGGTTTTTTATCATCTGTTTAATATTTTACTTGAAACGTAAATCATTCTATACATATATTTTCTTAATTCTAATACAAAAAGTGATGTATTGCATTAATGACAATTTACATATTTATGCATTGGTACATATATACATAATAATGTTGTATATCTTCATCTAAACAGAGAGAATGGGGGGGGGGGAGAAAGAGAGTGGTGAGTGATAAAAGAGTATACAAATATTTAAGACATGGAGGGGCCTATTAAAATAGATAGATGAAGTGAGAGGGGGAGAGAGAGGAAAGAAACCAATAGTCAAGGAGGAGGGGGGAAGGAGAAAAAATAGAGCCCCTGGCATGTATGTACATTTCATTTCATCCAAATGCATTTTACATTGCATACAAAATACCTATAAAAATAACCCCCCCCCCCCCTCCATGAATGTAATTCCAATAAAATTCATCAAATTCAGCCCATAACCATTCTGACATAATTTTCACACACATTGAGGAGTACTGATAATAAATTTTCCTTCAAATATTGTCAGGGCAGAGCATCTTCGATGTTTCCAAGCTGCATATAAGATCTGTACCTGTATGCATACATGAACAGGAAATCAAGCCCAATACAAGGTATGACTTTGCTTGGAGAGCATGATAGTTATAGGGTTATAAGATGCAAACGACATGTATATCATAAGAATTTTGAAGGCAAAGTGTCAAACTACCAAATCATGGAAAGTAAAAAGTAGTATACAAATAATGCATCAAAGATTACATTCAAGATTGTTCCGTGACAGTATGGCTGACAAATAAATCTCAAGTTTAATAGGCTTAATTTAGTGCGCACACATTCATAAGCGCACTTACCTCTATACGCATTCATGCTGCGCAAAAATAGGCTCACACACGTGGGGAAAAAAACGGGGGATAGTCTCAGTAAATGAATCAAACGTGACCAATCATTTGATTAGGATCTAGGAGTGAGTTTTATGATACAAAATATAGATGTTATATTTACATCGCATACAAATCTTTAAATGGAACAAACCATCCATCTTTACCTGAAGTAAAGCTAGAGCTTCTTTGTTTATAACAGTGAAACCTGTATATAAATACTGCACTATGGAAACAAGAAAAGCAATCTTTATGTACAGGTTTCTTTAGTACAGCTTTTAGTGAGACAGGAAACAAAGATGTGGTTTTTACTGACAGGTGGTCTTCCTATACAGGTGGTAGCATGCTAAAGCAGGTCTTGCTGTATCAGCCAAGTAATTTCAAACTGGGCAATGAAGTCAAATGATAATCAATAGTCCAATTAGTTCTTAGTCCATCTTAATTTGGCAAAATCTTTGTTACCAAGGGTTGACAAAATTGATGACGACCATGACGGCCGATGGCATTGACAGCAATCTGGGAACGGAGTACAGTCCTTCTTGCAGCACGGTTCAACCGCTGTACTCTTAGGCTTTTTCACCTGAGACTCGCCCCAGACCATAGTGCTCTCAAACTGTGATTTAATCTCTTGGATCTTGGCTAGAATCTGATTGTACTCTTTTGACGAGAGGTTGTAGTTCTCGCTGGGGTCAAGGTCAAGATCGTAGAGCAGGGGAGGATCGTGCAGCGTCCTGTTGGCTGAAGGTCGGCAGTCCTTGTCATGATTAAATTCATCCGAGTTTATCTGGCCCTGGGTGTAATAGTGTGCCTTGTACTGATTGTATCGAACTGCATAGATTCCATACTTTGGGTTGGGTTCCGTGAAGTAGTAGAAGAAGGTGTCCCTTGCACTCTGAGAAGAAAACACAGATTACATGAAGTATGAGCATGTAAAACACAATTTTTAAATCAAAGGCTAAGAGTAAATTAAGTTTTTAAAAAAACATCATGATCTATTAAAACACGATCATAATTTATAATTGGATTAAGAGATGAGGCTATTTTGTAAAACTTTCTTCTCATTGACAAATTTTATTTTATATCACAATCCCAAGCACATAAAAGTGGGAAAACTCTCCATGTTTTTCAGACAGAGTCTTTCTGAATTAAAGGTTTATGTCTAGTACACAGTGAAGTACAAGATCTGTGGAAAATCACATCGTAAATTTTGCCTGTAGTTCAAACATGAGAGAAATGAGAGAATAAACATTGAATTATAAAATTGTGGTATGAATCTCACAAGAGCCATGCTGAGCTCCTGATCCCTTTTCTTCTACACTCACATGAAACCATAAAATAACAGAGCCTTTAATGATAAAGTCATAGTTGACATCAAACTGTAACCACTTTTTTAGAATAAATAATAGATACAGCTTGATTTGATTTATTGGTTTCTATATCATATTTTAAACATACATATTTAAACATACATAATGTCCATCAGTGTGATATAATTTTGAACATAACTTTAGAAATTTACCTTCTTTCCTTCAAAGAGAATGGGTGCCATGTCTACTCCATCTAATGCTACTGAAGGCAGCGTTGCACCAACAAGATTGGCAATGGTAGGTAGAAAGTCCATGTTGCCAGCCAGCTCAGTCGTGCGGCCTGGAGTGATGCGCTGAGGCCAGTATGCAATAGCTGGTACCCTCTGTCCGCCCTCGTATGTGGTGCCCTTCCCGCACTTGAGGAGCCCAGCATTCCCGCCTCTGTTCTCATTCCGCAAGCTAGGCCTGTTTCAAATTAAAAGTGAAATTCTAAAGATTTAGCAAGCATTGTTGGACCTCTGTAAATTTATTTTCATTTCCTTTTGGCTGATAAAATGTAAGGTCAGGGCCCCCGTCTTACAAAGAGTTGATATTGATCCGAATCAATATCAAGTCCCTAAATCAATCACAAGTTTGCAATCTCCCATCTCTTATGTACATAGTTGTGATTGATATCAATAACAAATAAGTTGCGATTGATATCAACTCTTTGTAATACAGGGCCCTGATCTACTTTGTGTTAGGCTCTCATAATAGAATGAATCAGATTTGGAGGTAAATGCAAGTGGCTTAACACTAGCCACAGGACAATACAGCAGATGAACCTAGGACACATGACAGCAATGTTGTGCATCCTCTCATGTTTGCATTATAATCTATAGAATGACAAAATAATTTGCTACCACCTGTAAAGTAATTCTAGTAATCACCTACTCATAAGTGACATCGTTTTGGTAACAAATAAAATACATTATTTGTCAATCTTTTTTACAACCCAACTTCTCAAACCAAACTTTCTTATTTGAAAACCTTTCACAGTTTTTTCTAGACTACATACCCATTATCAGATGTGAAGAGAACAAGAGTGTTATCAAGGACTCCACTTGACTTGAGCTGCTCCATCACTTGACCAACGCACCAATCCAACTCAGCAAGTGAATCTCCAAACGTCCCTCTGGCCGTGGCATTGCGGAACTCCTTGCTTGCAAACTGTGGATGGTGAGCATGCTGGAAGGCATAGTAAAGGAGGAACGGCGTACCGGCCTTGGCATTTCTCTGGATGACTGATTTAGCTCGCTGGACGTACGTAGCATCCAGGGTGGTCAGGTTGACCGGTTGCTCTAGGATGTCCGTGTTGTTGAACAAGGGGCAGTAGGTGTAGTTCAAGTCACAGGTGTTCCAACAGGGGTCATTCGGGTAGAAGCAGTTGTAGCAAGGGCACATGTCATGGGAGTACGGCACACCGAGGTACTCGTCAAAGCCCTGGTTGGTTGGGAGATAGGTTCCGTTCTCCCCAACTCCTAGATGCCACTTCCCGACCATGGATGTGCTGTAGCCTCTGGTCTTGACGATCTCAGCAATCGTTGTCTCATTGTGGGGTAGGCCACCGGTACTGGTTGGGACTAGAACTCCTGGGTAGATTCCTGAGCGTACTGCATAGCGACCCGTCAGCAAGGCTGCCCTGAAATAAAGGGAAAGAAAATGAGAATAGGACTAGGAGGCAATAATGATACCATTCCTTATGCATGTGTTATTTGCTATATTTCTTTTTCAACTTGGTTAGGCATGGTATAACAATAAATGTCAATGAGCTTGCAGTTACACCATTTATCATTCAATCATGTTCTCCCCATCTTTCCTTATGACATTTTCTGTTTTTATTCTTTTACTGTTTTCTCTTTCTCTATTTCATTACTTTCCCGCCAAAACACACTCACATCCAGATGAAGTATGCTTCCTGGCTCAGTTTGCTTTCAAACTGCACATAAGAGCGGCCTGGAGCAGTGAAGGAAGCAAACAATTTTACAGAAGAAATAGAAGACATCCGAAATAGAAGACGTCGCAGACCCCAATGGATAAAAAGTAACTGTACCTGGAAGGACTGCACACTGGAGCTCCTGCATAGAACTGAGTGAACACTAGCCCTCCTTCAGCTAATTTGTTGAGGTTCGGAGTCGACGATGTCGGATGTCCATAGCCTTCCAGGTCTCCATAGCCAACATCATCAGCAAAGAGGATGACTATGTTGGGCAGAGATGTTTTGTCCTTTCCTTGACAAACCGTGAAGATGGAGAGAAAAACTATGATTGCTACAGATAGCAAATTCATCCTCTTTTTTGAGATGTGTAACCTTTAATATTCAGATGATATCGCCTTTAGGAAAGAAAGAAAAGAATTAATGAAAGTAATATCGTTAGACTTGGAGAATAGAAGACTATGTCTTGCAGAGACGCCAAGTTCAAAGATCAGTAATGCGTGACATTTTCATGACTCGGCATGCAAGCGCGCGGGCAAGGGTATAACAAACGTATAAGGTATAGCGTTTTTTTCGAAATCAAGCGCGCGCATCATGCGTGAGAGCATTTTCAGACCCTCAAAATGCGTGACGTCACGCCTAATGCGGGACACTTGGTAGCTCTGTCTGTGTCTTGTTGCATTTACCGCAGAGATGTAGCTGGGCCTAACATAGACCGAAAACTTCAGTCTCTCTAATCGTCGGTTGTTCCACTGAGACTACGTCTGGCTCCACTAGACCTCCGATTATAGAGACTGAAGGATGGGGACCTCTTACTGTGAGGGACAGTACAGAACAAATGGTTCGGTTCGACCGGACCGCGATGAACGAGATATGCAACGAAATTTTCACTCTTTACATCCTCATAACTGCTGCAATTATAATAACAATTAAAAATAACATATATATAGCTTATTTGACTTACGATAGCTTGCTCATTTAGATCATAAATTAATGATTAATCCGAGAAAGTCTCGTCAACAACATTATCCGTCTTGGTTTTAGTTGATGAATATTCATTTTTTCTTTTCGAACGTCCAATAGCTACCGTAGCTACGTACGCGAGTCGGCCCGGCTTGACCAACGAACTCCCACGAAACGAGTGCTCTGATTGGCCATTGGCGTAGGTTGACCCGGAAATATACCGGCGGCCGCCGGGTCATATAGCTCTATTTTCGAGTGCATGAACGTAGTTTCACAGTTTGGAGATACAAATTGGATAATTCATATAAGTAAGTCCGTAAATTATCCATTTAATATTAGGCCATGTAAAATTGATTACATGTTGATCGTCCGGATTTTTTGAAAAAGAGGAGGAGGGTGTACCATGTTATTTGATATTTGATATTTCAAAATGGCCGCTCACAATGGCCGCTCACAATGGCCGCTCGGTACATTTTCCCTGACAGTCGAGGCTATTTTTTTTCAAGATGGCCGCCGACAATTTTTTTTTTTTTAAATCAGAAATAGACTCTAGAGCCATTTTAGCAGTGTTTTTCATGTTTTTTTTCTTTCAAAAAAAAAAAAATCAAAAAAATTTCAAAAAAAAAAAAAATTCAAAAAAAATAAAAAAATAACAAATAACAAAAAATAGGAGGCGGCCCCAAAAAGGAAGCGGGCGGGGACGATCAACATGAAATCAATTTTACATGGCCTTAAGTTATCAAATTTTGATAACTGTAAGTAGGACAAATGACATACCGACCTAATTTACATCTGATTTAGAAATCAGAAAATTAGATCTAAATAAAGAAAATCGGGGGAGAAATGTCGGTAACGAAAAGCTGTTCCGCTGTGGCTCTAATTTACCCCCACGGTACGAGATCTCTGGGTTGCCATCTGTATTGGGGAATGACAACAAATGTCAGTTTTATTAAAGAAATGACCCAAATCAGATGGTTATTGCTGTCTAGGCCCAACACCAGCAGTAGATGTAGTCAAGCTTTGATTAACCTGACCTAGATCTATGTTCATATTGTAATAAGTTTAATACGACCATATTAGGATACATCATACAGCATGTCAGCATGTCAAACGGAATTAGCTCACTATCTCGGCTCTAGTCTAGTCTAGACCATTTACATTAAAACTAGATCCTTTATTCAGATACAAATATTACGGATAACATGACATAGACCTAGTCATAGACTACATAAATATTTATAATTTATATTTATAATAAGGCAGTGTATGTAGCTGTGTGCCTGTGTGTATGTGTGTTTACTATCGCATATCTGAGCCCGACGAGTGAAGTACCCAGCTCAGCACGAGTTAAGTGCAGTTGTCATCGGTAAGCCGAGCGCGAACAGCTAAGCAGAGCGGCCCGAGTCGCAGTTGCAGTTGAGCGTTGCTTTCGCCCGTGCCGTGGAGCCGAATGAGAAACTGTGAGTGACAGTGACGATATCAATCATTCCCTAGTCGATCTAGGTTCCAAGCAAATGTTTAGTCAAATTTCAAATAACGGAAAGCATTTTCAAGCCATATCCTGACTTACCATAAACAGCTAGACCTTGATTTCCTAAATTAGATCTAACAAACGGTTAGAGAGCTCTAGATCACAATGCCAAATCTG
>JAVYIG010009053.1:0-82519 GCA_035222895.1 Strongylocentrotus droebachiensis
GGAATTAAATATTTCAATGAGGTATTCCTTTTTGTATTACCTTTCAACTGGGCAAGAAAAAAATAGAAAACAATAAATAACTCAAACTTAATTTTTGGCGCACTTTGGTTCCTCCCTGGCCCACTGTGCGCCGCTTGCTGACTTTTTTCTTTTACTTGCTCCCTCTACATAGAAAACTTCCCCAATCGGTGCCTGTCGGTCCCCCATGATCCTCTTTTTCTTATGTTAGTTGAGAGCTGAGTTAATGAGATAGCCACCTGTTAGTGACCTCGCTGTGTGGTATAATCCCTTCTGGCCCAGTAGTATTGACGGTCTTTAAAACAATATTTTTGAAAATCGGGGTACAGTTGCAAAGTCACGTGACCTTTTGTCTTTGCATTTTCGTAATTTGTGTACAAAACATGTGGAAATGTCATTTTTCCTAAATAGAGATAAAACCAGCGCTAAAAATACACGGGGGCGGTGGGCGATTCGCCCCCGTCAGGTTGCTCACGGGGGCGATTGCAAAATTAAAAACCGCCCCCGTGGAATTATAAAATAAAGATTATCTTTTCTGTTATAACTTTAACACAATATTGAGTTTCAATTTTCAAACCTTAAACCAATGAAATGGAACTTAGAATAGCGTGCAAGATTTCTCGTTCTATGAGTAGGCCTATTATTACCGATTCAGCTCGCAGTGCAGTGCCGCCGTCAGCAGTGGTTATAGGCCTACTGCGCCGTTAGTAACGATACGTGTGCACGCTGCCGCGCCATGTCCGCTAGAGCTGAAGGCGATCGCGCAAGGGCAGAAACATGATCATCATGGAGAAGTTTTTTCGTTGTGAAAGCGTAAACCCACTGAAATCTGGTGATTTCAAATGACCAGCAAATAATGAACCTCGACCAGTAAATAAATATTAGGGACTTTTAGATTTGCACGATGAGAACGTGGACTGCAACGTGTGACCTCCTTTTAAGGCACTGCACGGTGCTTAAAAGGAAGTCACATGTGACTGCCAGTGCCTTAAAAGGGCGTAACACGTCCACGTCCACGCAAATCTAAAAGTCCCTATTGAGAAGAAGATAAACACCAAGATGTCGTGGAATGATATGGTAACATGGGCAGATCTACGGGGGGGGGGGGGGGGTTAGGGGGTTTGGGCCCCTCCCTCCCCCCCCCCCTTGGGCTGCCAAGTGAAAATGTGATGTGCATAGAAAAACGCCATTATGATTGTGTCCAGTTCGACCCACACAGTAAGATGTTAGTAGATGCCAGTTCGACCCACACAGTAAGATGTTAGTAGATGCCAGGAAAACAATACGGGGGTTCAAAATAGCAACAACAACAAAAAATCGCCTCGCCGCTATGCGGCTCGTGTACGATGCTTCGCATGTAAGTAGATGCCAGGAAAACATCACCGGCGGCGAGGGGGGGGGGGGGGGGGGGGCCCAAATCTTAAGAAAATATTTAGCGGCGAATCAGCCAGCCGGCGATCAGTGAATGAGCGGGGGGGGGGGGGGCTGGATAAATGCACATAATTTGTTTTGGGGGTCCAGTTTTGGGGGAACATTTTTGCACCGACTCATATTAAAGCGGGGGGAGAGGGATGCTGGAGAGGAGGACCACTTATCTATTTTATTTTTTCAGGGGGGGGGGCGCCGTTTTAGCATGACTTTCTTTTTAACTCTTACTTTCACCTATCTCAGATAACCTTAAGTTTTTGGTTGCTGCTTTATAATTATGTAGTTAATAATGCATGATTAAAATAAAGAGAGAGAGAGAGAGAGAGAGAGAGAGAACCACCATCATTTTGCAATGGTTCAGGGTTTGTGTAATGTACATTTGACACCATTTCTTAGCGTCTCAACCCTAAAAAAATAGCGAAACTATTTTTGAGGAAAAGCATTATACTGAACTGAATAAAGAATAATAGCTTTATATTGGCTCATACTAATACTGATACGGGCTAAAGACAATGTGGTATTTGTATAAAAGGTATTCCAAAATGACATTCTGATAATCAACATTTTGTTCTGGTATCATATGTATATAGGCATAATACAACCGATCTTTATGATTTCTTAACATGACATAGCTTCTTCTCCCCCTGCAAATAAAAAAGAAAACAAGGTTATTTAATAAAAGGATCAAGCGACAAATAATCATTGTGATTCAAATTGATGCAAGGATTTTTTTGAATAAGCAATGCTTTTCACCAGAATCTTCTTTGTAAAAAAAAAAACGACTTTTACAAATCTCAGCCATGCAAATCTGCCACTGTGTTGTAAGATCACTTTAAGATTAGGAGAAGTGTATTCTTTAATGAGTATTTTACATTGAATGGAACGTCTCAACTCAGTAAGCATGGCTGAGATTTGTAAAAGTTGTTTTTACAAAGAAGATTCGGGTGAATAGCAGTGCTTATTCAAACAAATATTCGCATCAATTTGAATCACAATCATTATTTGTCGCTTAATCCCTTTTAATGACCTTGTTTTCTTTCTCGTTTGCAAAGGGAGAAGAAGATATGTCACGTTAAAGACATCATAAAGATCAGTGTTGTATGCGTATATATTATATACACAGGCCCCGCGGAACGTTTATCAAAGTGGGGGGCTAAAGTATTTACGATCAGGTAGAGGGTAGCGAGCGTAAAATGGTGTGGGGGGGGGGGGGGGGGGGTTCAGGGGTTTTAGGCATTTAATTACGGTCAGAGAAGCACAAATATTTTGATGCCGCATTTGTGTCACTGGCAGGTCAGGGTTGGGGGCGTTTTTTATTTTTATTTTTTAAGGTAAAATTTACGTTACTATCCTATTTTTTTACCGGTTTGGGAGGCTTGGGGGTGGGGGGCGGTAGAATCGGCCCGTGGATCCGCGCCTGTCCAAAATAGCACACACACAAAATCGCCTCGCCGCTACGCGGCTCAGCAAAGAAAGAATGTAAAGGTTGCTCCGAATAATGAGGAGGAAATAATGTGCAGAACGGGAAAAATCGAAAGAATGTCATCAGGGGATGAAAGTCAGTAACAGCTATGTAGGTTGTAAATTTGTAAGAGGGAAAATGCTGATTAAAATGATAATGATGAAATAGCAAATAATTGAGGAGTATCATAGGTACCAATTCAATGGATATTTGTGTAAAAAAGAGCCCCCGTCAGTACTAAAAGAGCCCCCGTGAGAAGGCTCACGGGGACTTTTTTGGGGTGGAAGAGCCCCCGTGGACAAAAAATTAATTTGAGCCCCTTGTTTAATGTGTAGGTATTTGTTTTGGGAGTCAAAATAGTTGAATTGTAGTTAGAAAGAAAAAAAAACTGACCAATAAAATACAAAAGTCGAAAAACATAGAAATGCATAAGAAATTATCAAAACGAGAGATAACATAAGGAATAACCTAGCTCTTCCAATTGTTTGTCGTATTATTGTTTCAAATGGTCTAACGAATACATGTAGTGAAAAAAGAATGCTTAAATATTAAGAAAATATGATGTATGGGTAAAAAGGTGAATTTTATGATCCTATTTGCATAAATTACCATACCAAAAAACAAAGAAAATGCAATAAATTTTAAATAATTCATTGCATTTTCCCCCAGTCCCCAACAGAAAAAAATCCTCTGTAGGGCCATGCATTATGGTTCAAGGCATGCCCACATAGAAGATTTTCTTATGTTGGTGGTCGGGGGGTGGGGGGGGGGGGGGGGGGAATGCAATGAATTATTGAAAAATTATTGCATTTTTTTTTTGTGGGGGCGTCGACGTACCCTAGCGCCCGCTGCGACGTACAGTCATGATTCATTGGCTAAGCAAGAGCCCCCAAGATCAAAACCGTGTCGATGTGCTATATTAGTGCCCTTTATGAGGCATTAATCCCATTACTGTCAGTTATGAATTAAGGACGTAGGTCCCCTAGTTGATTAGCATAGTAGCACACATACATGCTTTAGCAGTCACGCAAAACAAACACTCCCCAATTGTCATTCAATAAAATCTGAGAATGTATACTATTATCTAGATCTATTAGGAATAAATCATTGTCAAAATCATTCAATAAATTGGGGTAAAAATTATTATTCCACCATTATGACCAACAGTGTACGTCGAGCAGGTCTTGCAAAATCTCGTTTCGCCAACTCTATTTCCGATGTAATTGAACATAGTGAAGAGGGTTTCAAATGTCATCAGAGACTACGAAAGTCCTGTGTGCCTGTGCGCGTGTGAGTGTGTGTGTGTGTGAGAGAGAGAGAAAGAGAGAGAGAGAGAGATAGAGAAAGAGTGAGAGGGAGAGCACTAAAAAGCGGATAAATAGAGGGGAGGAGATTAAAGGAGAGAAAAAAAGCATGTGACTTATATCGAGACAAAAAAAGAGAACGAGACAGTGAACAGATCGCATTACGTAAACAACGACCTTGCTTAATAAGAGATAATGGAGAGAAAAGATTTCTACCAAACAATTGCAAATTTAGCTTTATGCTGCTGTTGTTAGTGCATATACTGGAAAGTAAAGAAAGCGAATCAGACAGCTGACAGACAAATCAAAGCATTTCGCAAATAACGACCTCGCTTAAAATATAATGGAGAGGATTAATGGAATGGATTAAATGGTCTTTAAAAATACAAATAAATCACCATTAGGCCTTAAAAAAAAGATGTTGTATTGCCCTTCAGGTGCCAAAACATGGGTCGGTCTTTTTTGTTTGTTTAACTCCCTCTTTGGGCTAATATTTATGCATTAATACATTTTTTCTCTCCAAAAAACGGTTACAAAAAAAGGTAAACTCCTTGGAAATATCCTCCAAAAAAAAATATGTCACGATATCTGCATGATTTTTCTTATTACAAAATTGGTGATGGTATGTTGAATCAGATGGCACTTAAAGTATTGACAATATTTTATACTTGAGTAAGCACTGGCTAATTGCATAGAAGAAAAAAAATCAGGATATTTTCAAAATGTGAATGTCTTTTTTGCGCCCAAAATAATCATAATCTACTTAAGTTATCCCAGTTTAAAATGAAAATGTCTCCTGTTAATAATAATAATAATAATAATACATAAGATTTATAAGGCGCCAAATCCAATTGACAGTCAAATGCTCAAGGCGCAGCTTGTGCAAAAAATGAAATACATACATGATACATTTATACAAAGTGCGATAGGAAAGGTACAGACATGAAAGGTTATGGTAATCAATTATAAGCTAAATTAAACAGATATTTCTTAAGATTGTTTTTTAACACTTCAGCAGAACTGCTATTCTTTATCCATTGAGGGAGAGTATTCCATAATGAAGGTCCAGCATGAGTGAAGGTTCGCTCCCCCCACTTTGTTTTAATCCTAGGAGTAAAAAGTAAGTATTATTGTCCATACATCATCTCTCATTCGCCTTCCTTTCCCAAATCGTTACCTTTTACTTTTCTTAATGTATTTTCCGAAATGTTTCACCCCAAATATCTCATTATCTTTCCACGTATCACTTCTTGAAATATCTCGAGATATGCGAGACCACCTTGTTTATCTCCTTGATAAAAAAACAAAAACGAAATAGGCTTAAATAAATAAATTATGAGATGCATCGTCTAGACATGAAGGTCCCAGCTTTGCATTTTTCTTTATCATTCTGAAGGATTTGAAAACCAGATCATCCTGTTTATTTGTTTGTTACTTTTTTCTACATGCATGAATACCTATCTGACTCCTAGCTTTTATTACAGCTTTTTTAATGGCTTAGGTAATCCAGTGGCGTAGCTTTATGGGTTAAAATGAGAAGATGTAATGAGAAGCATATGGACCACCTCCCGCCCCTCATACTAATCAGGGGCCCGTTTCATAAAACTTTTTATCTGTAACAAATGCTTAATTTCTATGATAAATTTGCTCTCAGCCAATCAGATGCCTTGATTTCAGTAGCTTTTAACAGTAGCTTGTAACTTGTTATTGATATCAAGTTTTATGAAACAGGGTCCAGTAGCTTTACAAATTGTGTAACCCCCTCATGTGCCCCCTCAATGTATGGACTTACAATTCGCCACTGAGATAACTTGACAAGTATCCAGAAAGGAGGAATAATCTTCAACAAGGTCCTATGGTGTAATATAAATGCTCTCACTCTCACAATTTCCAACATTTTTCGGCGAGACCTCAACAGATCAGCTCCTGGTGTAAATTTCTTGCGAAACAATGGAAGTCTACACTTCAGTTTTGTTCCTCTCCCTCATCGCTGCAGGTGTCATGGGTGACATGGGTATGAGTTACAATGATTTCCTTTTTCTTTTGTTATTGCTTTGTTTTGCTATGTTTTGTTGTGTTTGGCTTTGTTTTGTTTGTTTGTTGTTGTCGTTTTTTGGTTAAGTGACGCTGTCAATTGTAAACGAGATTTATTTCACTGTTCAAACAAAGTACAGGGTGAATAAAATTGGTTATTTGGTGTTTCTTCAGAAGGTTAGAAAATCAGTAGGTACATTTCGAAAAGGAGAAAGAGTTCGTAATTCCGATAATGAAATAGAACCCCTGTACTAGTTTTCTGAATTAGGAACATCCAGAATAATAAACCTTATTTCATTTTTTGAATTATAAACCTTATTTCATTTTTGGAATTATGAACCCTATTTCATTTTCTAAATTATGAACCCTATTTCATTTTCTAAATTATGAACCCTCAAATTACATCAATAAACGAACCTTAGGAATAACGCAGCAAATGCACGGTTTTCTTAGCCCTTTTTTAATTTTCGGAATTGTGAAACTCCTGATATGGAAGAAGAAAAAAGAAAAAATAAATAAATAAATCGTGTTTCAAAATTATGGAGTTTTGGAATAATGAACCTGGGGAGGGGGGGGGGGGACTACAGAAAAAAACGATTGCCTCCCAAAATTACATCCGAGAGGGGCCACCATCGTGACAATACAAATTCAGGGTTTTAATCTCGATTTGTTCTCACCAAAGAATGTCTTTTTCGAATAGAATTAATAAACAGGCTATTTTCTCCACGTTAATGTTGCTGAAATTGCTGAAAAGGGGTATAGTAGTCCAGCCTGACATAAAGTTGTTTTTAATTTAAAGCATAATGAGTGAAATTGATCAGTGAGAGTATAGGGAAAGTCTAATAAGAAATAATATTGGTATATTCGGATGTGCTCTGTTAATAAAAACGATTATGGCCAGGTTTTCGAGGTCTCGAAAAGTATGTGGTTCTGATTAGTATAAACTTTCGTAAACCCGATTATATTTATTTATTTTATTTATTCATTTTTTTAATTTTAATTTTTTGGCCACGGTGGCCTAACCACACTATTGCTCTCTTGCCCTTAAGGACACTGCACCTATAGATACATGAATTGTAACACAATACATAAAGAAGAAAATGTTACAACACAACATATTAATGTTATCATAAATAAACATTGCAAAAGTATGACATAAGAGTAAATTATATTAACCAACAATGTTTGCAAAGTTTGTCAAAAAACATCAATAAGTACATGGTAATAATTTAGGTAATTTAGCGTTTATGTAGTATTTGATTATCTTCTACGTTATACAGGTATAAGTATTGCTTAAAAAGAAAATTAAGTTTTTGTGAAGGTCAAAACAAAAAATTGGTTTGTGATATTTTTCAATTTTGTCAGTTCAGAAAGATATCATAGTAAAAAAAACCTTCTTAAAAAAAGGGACCATGTCCTCAAAATGACGCGAAAACCTGACAATTTTGACCAAACGTTAAAGGCATATGACATTGTGTGTACTTTTCCAATTTGTGTTTGCATTGAATGTGAAATTCAGCTAGACAGAACTAATGCCTTATATCTTAGCATTTTGTTGGTTCTAAAGCCTAACAGAAGAATCTTTACCTCAGTTCTTATTTTCTAATAACGTTTTCCAATTGCTTGTAATCAGTTTCTTGACTACGTAATCGCTTGATCAGAACTCAGCTTTATCATTTAACATGTCGATAACATCAAGGGCAGGGTATTTTGCTCGCACTACTTCGGATTTACATTACGTATACTGCCATCTCCTGCTCATAATATCCCGATGTGTCTACACAGCAATGCCCCACAATGCATCACCAACTGATGACGCGCACGAGCGGTAATGCTTCGCTTGCGTTTACACGACCCCAAAATCACTCAGTGTAGGCCAACGTCTTCACCGGAAGATGGTGCAATCGAAGATACATTACAGCAGTGGTAACCATGTCGGAATACCCTGCCTTTAACATGATTAGGCAAAATATTCACTTCAACAAAAATCTCATGCATCCTTTCCCGCTTTTATTTTTATTTTTACTTTAGTCTCTACAGCCACACCCGAAGGTGAGATTACTTTTGTTCTTGTTGTTGTTATTGGTGGTGGTGGTGGTGGTGCTGTGGATGTTGTTGCTTTTTTATATTTTTATTCCCCTTATCCTCGTAACGTCGGTGGAACATTTTGGTCTTGTTACTGATGGTGTTGTTGTTTCGGTTTTGTTTGCGGAATCGGTGATCGTTTTTCATTTTTGTCAGTTTAAAAAGATATCATAGTATACAAATAATGTCCTTTCCTTTAAAAAAAAGAGGATCATGTCCTCATAATGACGAGAAAATCTGACAATTTTGACCAAACCTTAAATGCATATGACCAGGGCTCAAATTATTTTTTTGTCCACGGGGGCTCTTCCCCCCAAAAAGAGCCCCCGTGAGACTTCTCACGTGGGCTCTTTTATACTGACGGGGGCTCTTTTTTATACAAATATCCATTGAATTGGTACCTATGATACTCCTCAATTATTTGCTATTTCATCATTATCATTTTAATCAGCATTTTCCCTCTTACAAATTTACAAGCTACATAGCTGTTACTGACTTTCATCCCGTGATGACATTCTCTCGATTTTGTCCCGTTTTGCACATTATTTCCTCCTCATTATTCGGAGCAACCTTTACATTCTTTCTTTACTGAGCCGCGTAGCGGCTAAGCGATTTTGTGTGTGTGCTATTCTGGACAGGCGCGGATCCACGGGCCGATTCTACCGCCCCCCCCCCCCCCCTAGCCTCCCAAACCGGTAAAAAAAATAGGATAGTAACGTAAATTTTACCTTAAAAAATAAAATAAAATGCTTTAGCCCCCCACTTTGATAAACGTTCCGCGGTACGCATACAACACTGATCTTTATGATGTCTTTAACGTATCTTCTTCTCCCCTTGCAAACGAGAAAGCAAACAAGGTCATTAAAAGGGATTAAGCGACAAATAATGATTGTGATTCAAATTGATGCGAATATTTGTTTGAATAAGCATTGCTATTCACCCGAATCTTCTTTGTAAAAACAACTTTTACAAATCTTAGCCATGCTTACTGAGTTGAGACGTTCCATTCAATGTAAAATACTCATTAAAGAATACGCTTCTCCTAATCTGAAAGTGATCTTACAACAGTGGCAGATTTGCATGGCTGAGATTTGTAAAAGTCGTTTTTACAAAGAAGATTCTGGTGAAAAGCATTGCTTATTCAAAAAAAAAATCTTTGCATCAATTTGAATCACAATGATTATTTGTCGCATGATCCTTTTATTAAATAACCTTGTGTTCTTTTTTGTTTGCAGGGGGAGAAGAAGCTATGTCACGTTAAGAAATCATAAAGATCGGTTGTATTATGCGTATATACTGTACATAATTATGATACCAGAACACAATGTTGATTATCAGAATGTCATTTTGGAATACCTCTATACACATACCACATTGTCTTTAGCCCGTATCAGTATTAGTATAAGCCAATATAAAGCTATTATTCTTTATTCAGTTCAGTATATGCTTTTCCTCAAAAATAGTTTCGCTATTTTTTTAGGGTTGAGACGCTAAGAAATGGTGTCAAATGTACATTACACAACCCTGAACCATTGCAAAATGATGGTGGTTCTCTCTCTCTCTCTTTATTTTAATCATGCATTATCAACTACATATAAAGCAGCAACCAAAAACTTAGGGTTATCTGAGATAGGTGAAAGTAAGAGTTAAAAAGAAAGTCATGCTAAAACGGCGCTTCACCTCCCCCCCCCTGAAAAAAATAAAATAGATTAGTGGTCCTCCTCTCCAGCACCCCCTCCTCCCCGCTTTAATATTCACCGGCCGGCTGAGTCGGCGAAAAAATGGACCCCCCAAAACAATTATGTGCATTTATCCAGCCCCCCCCCCCCGCTGATTCGCCGATCGCCGGCTGGCTGATTCGCCGCTAAATATTTTCTCAAGATTTGCCCCCCCCCCCCCCCTCTTGCCGCCGACTGGATCCACCCCTGATTTTGGACCCCCGTAAGTGCCTTAAAAGGAGGTCACACGTTGCAGTCCACGTTCTCATCGTGCAAATCTTAAAGTCCCTAATATTGATTTACTGGTCGAGGTTCATTATTTGCTGGTCATTTGAAATCACCAGATTTCAGCGGGTTTACGCTTTCACAACGAAAAACTTCTCCATGACCATGTTTCTGCCCTTGCGCGATCGCCCCCGTGAGCAACCTGACGGGGGGCGATTATGTAGCTCACGGGGGCGAATCGCCCACCGCCCCCGTGTATTTTGAGCGCTGCATATGACTGTTCTTTTCCCATTTGTGTGTGCATTGAATGTGAAATTCAGCATGACAGAACTAATGCCTTATATATTAGCATTTTGTTGGTTCCAAAGCCTAACAGAAGAACCTTTACCTCAGTTCTTATTTTCTAATAATCAACGTTTTTCGATTGCTTGTAATCAGTTTCTTGACTATGTATGTAATCGCTTGATCAGAACTCAGCTTATTATTTAACATGTCGATAACATCAAAGGCAGGGCATTAATTATACTGGCACTCATACTTCGGATGAACATTACGTATACTGCCAGTGATGATCGATGCTTTGATTGCGTTCAAGATCCTAGTCCAACCTCTGTACCGTTTCCGTGTTGCCCAATGTAGGCCGACGCCTAGACCGGAATATGGCATGCGCGTAGCTAGAATTTTATTTTACGAGGGGGGCGGCGGCAGTGAGCACGCGAGTTACCTACAAATAGAGCGAAGCTTAGGCATTGTTGGCTATATAGAGGGCGCAAGTAAGCGCAGTGGGGCTCTAATTCTTGTCTGAATTCAGTCCCCCCCCCTCCCGCGCGAAGCGCTGAAGCTCTGACGTTTCATTAAATTATTAGAGAAAGAAGACGAATCGTTGTACCGTTCTCGACTCTTAATCCGTGTCTGAATTTAGTTTCTCCCCCCCCTCCCGCGCGAAGCGCTGAAGCTCTGACGTTTCATTAAATTATTAGAGAAAGAAGACGAATCGTTGTACCGTTCTCGACTCTTAATCCTTGTCTTAATTCAGTTCCCCCCTCCCACGCGAAATCTTTGACGTTTTATTAAATTATTCGAGAAAGAAGACGATTCGTTATACCTTCCTCGACTCTTAAATCTTGTCTGAATTCATCCCCCCCCCCCCCCTGGCTACGCGCCTAGAAGATGGCGCGATCGAAGAAACATTACATCAGTGGTAGCCATGCATGTCAGAATAATATGCCTTTAATTAACATGTTTAAGCATAATATTTACTCTAACATTAGCTCATGACCCTTTTTATTTCTATTTTTACTTCTGTCTCTACAGCCGTGCCCCAAGGTGAGATTGCTTTTGTTGTTTTTGGTTGTGGTGGTGGTGGTGGTGGTGATGATAGGGGTTGGTGTTCTAAATGTAATTTTCGTTTTTTGTTTTGGGGATCGGGGTTATTGTTGTTATTGTTTTTAGTGCCTTGTTTATATATCTCCTGTTTCCTCTTATCATAACCCAAGTATTGACGTCGCAAGACCATTTCACGAAATGTATAATATAATTTGACAATATCAATAACCTGTTGTATAACTTTGAGAAATTAAAACAAGGGATTATGTGTGATTGTAATGTTGGCTAATCTGGTGAAGAACGCGACTTTTTGCCTTTGAGACGATCGCAAAGGTTTTTGCAATATCAGTCAAATGGCAATTCCAATACTCTGGAGTATTTACCATAATATGTACATCATGTTTGGATTAGGTAATGAGTCATATATTGCCATGGTCGCACTTTTCAAGACTCCCGACAAGACTATCGAATGATTGGTTTTTCAAAGGTCTGTCCGCTCTTCTTTTTTGGATTTACTGTTTACCGGGACCCATATTCATGATATTGATAGAAACCATACTAGGCTAGCTGTGCATAGGCCAGATGTGGCACTCCGGGAGGGGGGATGGGGGACAGTGACCCCCACTTTTTCAATCACCCTAAAAGAGCCCCATTAACTTTGTAAGAAGTGCCCCTTTTTACATAGGAATAGTGCCCCTTTTACTTTGAAAAGTGCCCCTATTAATTTGTGAAAGTGCCTCTTCCCCTTTTCAACTCTGATAAGTGCACCTTTTCCTTCGACAAGCTCCATTCCTCCTTTGCAATAAGTGCCTCTTTTCACTTTTGATTAGTGCCCCCTTCACCTCTGATAATTCCCCTATTCAAATCTGAGAGGTGCCTCTTTTACTTCGAAAAGTGCCCCTTTTCTTTTGTAATAAGTGCCACTTTCCTAATGATAAGTGCCTCATTTAAAAAAGAGCCCCTTTCCCCTTCTCATAAGCGCCCCTTCTCTGGCAAAATGACCCTTTTCAGGTACGAGAAGTTACTCCTTTTCACTTTAGATAAGTGCCCCTTAACTTCCGACAAATGCCCCTTTAAAATCTGATCGGTGCCCATTTTCTTTCAACTAATGCACATTTTCCTTTAACATAAGTGCCCCTTTTTATATCTGGTCATTGCCCCTTTTCAGGTGCGATAAGTGCCTCTTTTCACCTCTGATAATTTCCCTTTTAACAATGTCCTGCTGGAAAGAACACACTCATTCACACTCATTCACAGTGTGAATCACAGTGTGAAATCACAGTTCACACTGTGAACACAGTGTGAAACACACTGTGATTCACACTGTGAATGAGTGTGAATGAGTGTGTTCTTTCCTTTTCCGGTTATCGACACTGTGAACCACAGTGTGACACGAATCGACCACAATGTGAAAACGCCCCAATTTAACATTGTGGAGCACACTGTGATTCACAGTATGAAACACAGTGTGATTCACACTGTGAATGAGTGTGAATGAGTGTGTTCTTTCCAGCAGGGTGATACGTGCCCCTTTTCCTTTTTGAGGGACCTATCCCCTTTTCATAAATGCCCTTTTTCACCTCCTATAAATGCCCCTATCAAAATCTGATGAGAGCCCCTCTTCCGCCGACAAATGCCCATTTCCTATTCTCATGATTGACTTTTTTTTTGTATCCCTGGTGAGTGCCCTTTTTTAAGGGTGTAAGAAGTGCCCCATTTTCACCTCTGATAATAACTCCTTGTACTTTGACACATATTCCTTTTTTCCCCTCTCATCATTAAACGGGCCCCAAATTTCAAGCGACTAAGAGCAATTTCTCCCAAAGCTCGTTCGCACGCATCTATAGATGATATACTTATGTTACTTATCAAAGGTCTTTTCGGTCTTTTATGAGAATGTGCTTATAATCCCATCAGGATTGGGTTTTCCTCTTTATAAGATGTAATTTTTCTCACTGCGATCTCACAAATCTTCAACATTTTACTTGCTCGCTTCGCTCGCTCGCAATTTTTTTTTCAGACCATCCTCCCAACTGCAAAGCATGATTCTTAAGCAATATCTTGATTATGGTGTATAAAGTGAAACAAATATTGAAATCATCCCTGATAATGTAATCACAATGTAGGGGGTATATAATAATGTCGAAAAGGTTGTATATTTTCGCTTTGAGATTTCCCTTTGTAGGTGCTTTTTTTCCAGAAAGTTCCTTTTTTTTTCTTGGTGCCCCCCCCCTCCCCACTTTGGAAGTCGCTCGGCCGCCCCTGGCATAGGCTTTAGGACATATTTTTAAGTTAGTTGACAACTAGGCTGAATCAGGTTTCATGAGTATGAGCCCTGAAGTCTTTTCAATTCGTGTAAATTTGTAAGGATTTCGTGAGATTTGTGTTGTTAATACTGTTGTATTGTGTTGGTTATACGATCACCAGAGAACGATATCCGTCTCGTGACAACGGAAACGTCCACCCGGGCAGGCCGTGTCGAAGTCTTTCACGGAGCCAGGTGGGGAAGTGTGTGCAACCAAGGCTTCGGAATGGACGACGCCAAAGTTGTCTGCAGGCAGTGGGGCTACCCTGCCGGTGTATACACAATTAACTACTACGAATCGAGGTACGGTCAGGGCGAGGGCCCTATCATGCTCTCCAACGTGACATGCATAGGCACTGAGTCAAAACTGACCGACTGCCCGGCTGACCCCTGGGAGCAAAACCAGTGCACCCGCAGCCAAGAAGCCGCTGTTATGTGCAGAGGTAAGTAAAAATACTATCGCTGATTATATATGCACTTCATCCGTGACTTAGAATGTAAATGTCATTTCTAATATTTGTTAATGAAATAATACACCAGTTTACGGTGAGGGGCGCCATTTTAATTGGCGAGTAAACAAACCAAATGACTTCTAGAGGTCAGTGGTTTATGCGTAAATTAAGATTGCGCCCATATGCAAATTATGATGACATCACTGCCTGCGCGCTGCGCTGTGCGCGCACATCATCCTTTGCATGGGCGCAATCTTAATTTACGCATAAATACCACTGACCTCTAGGTCATTGGCTTTGTTTACTCGTCAATTAAAATGGCGCCTATGTCTGCGCATGCGCACTGATGTAACCGTAAGCTGGTGTATTAGCTAGGTGGCTTAATTTCTATTTGCTATTCATCATGTGTTACAGGGAATCCTCTTTACATTGCCATTTAGGTTGCTACCAGTAAGATTCCCCACTTAACTGTTATCTTTAAATTTAAAAACTCCTCCAAAATAAATCTGTAATTCAAGTCTGAGCGTTGATATCTCTCGTAGTACTACTTTTTCATGCTTAACATTGGTATTATTGAAAAGCCTGCTTATTCCCGTTTACGGTACTGCCCCATTGGTAAAGATTATGTAATCGCGGTATTTATAGTACAACTGAACATGGGGTCCAGTCAAAAGTGAAATTTTGCAAAACGCATTAGTAAATGTCAACAAACAACTATTGTGAACACAATCCGTCTTCCAAACAAATGAAGAATTCATGATTATTCACATAACATATATCGTCCCTTTTTTTTTTCTTCTGCTTTTCTATTTCACAGGAGCACGCACCGGTAAGTTTATGCGACGTTCGTTCTCTAATGATAACTTAAGTTAGGCCTATTGTATGACTCCTGGTTGATCCATTAAAGCTTTAGTCACTCTAGAGATACGACCGGTCGCCGACACCCGACAGCCGCTAATTGGGAGTCAGTTGTCAGAGGTCGCTTGTTCACTTGTTATTTCTTAAAATAAAAATCTTCTTCCAGTTGTTTATTATTGCCGATCGCCGAAAAACTGCCAACCAATCGTAAATATTTCCAGGAGCTGTCGCAAATAATTTTTACAAAAATCGTTGATGTTCGGACAATTTTTATAGGATATTTGGCAACCGATCGGTAACTGCCCTTCACCCTATCTATAACAGTTACTGATCGCCAATTCTAAAATTTTGCAAAATGGTTATCGATGGTCGCTGCTTTTTCTGGTTGTCAGACGTCGTTAAATTTAATTGAATTATATTGACTGCTATATGCTTTCTCTTTTAAATTACAGTTCAGACAAATGCAGCGAGGGGGCTTTTTCACATGATGGAACAACTGGTAAGAACAACACCAACAATCTTATAACCCCACCCTTGATTAGAGGGGTGAGGCAATCCTACCGCCACCCCATCCCGAAAAACTAAATGTGTAATTAGAATTAAAATAATGATAACAATAACAAAAAGTAATTAAAACAATGATGAATAAACAATTAAAGGAAATTTAAAGAATGTAAGAAAAAAAATACTAGAGATTTTCTGAAGGCTGTTCAGTCCCTTTTTTGTATATGACTGTGGATAGGTTTTCGGCATACTTTGGCTCCTACAGCTATTTGCACTGCTTATAATTAAGAAAAGGTGTTGTTTGCAAACATGTTTTAAGGGATTGAAAACTATTTCATGACACTCTGGAAATTGTATTTTATGAAGAGGTCGGTTGAAAAAACAGGCTACACCCCTCAATAATATCGATGAATAGAATAAAATGAAAATATAAAACAAAAATAAATAAGCAATTGAACCCCCAACATAATAATAATATCTAGATAGTTTTGGTGTCTCTTCATATTTTGTATTACTATGTTGTTGTTTTTTCCTGGCTTATTCGGCAGGGCCTACTTTATTCCCCCCTCTCACATATGGCTCCGGTTAGTCTCATTTCACAACGCCCCCTATCGTCAGAGCATGATCAGCGTCAGCAGCCTAACATGTTAGCCTATGGACGTTTTTTAAAAAAATCGTTAAAAATTCATTTTTTGTTTAAACGAAAAGCACATCCACCCCGACGTACGTTATCACTAGCTCTTTCATTGGAGCCCTCATGTCTCATTGACTTTTGAAAGTTCACCCACCGTAATTTTTCAAAATAGGTTGCAAGCTCGTCATTGCCTATAATACACATGTGAAACAAGTCTAACTTTGGACTCAGTTTACCAAGCGATTTGAAGATTATAGGTCGAGCATACGAAACATAAAAAGCATGAATTATCATAGATCACTTCTGCCTATTTCATTATGTCCATTTCATCCAACCCCCCACCGTAATTTTTCCATTTAGTAAAAGCAAACATTTTGCCGAGTTTAGCAAAAACATGAATATTCATGAACGGTCAGACAATACAGCCTTTATAGTACGTAACGTATAGTGAATGGAATGGGCGATGATCCGTTCAGGAGGTAGAGGTCAGTGGTTTGTGCTGGCAATGTTCACGCGAGCGAAAATGAGACAATCGGAGCAATATGCACACACACACACACACACACACGTTTGTACTGATAAGAATTATGAAAAAGGTGTTGTAGGCAAACATGTTATTTGAAGAATAAAGCTCTCATGACACTCAAGAATGTGCTGTTTTATGAAGAGTTCGATTGACGAAAACAGGCTACATCCCCTTTAAAAAAGGGAAATGAACAAGTTAATAAAATTACCGTCCATACAAAATGAGAGGAATGGCAAGGTCTACTATCAACGTTGAGGGCGTGTTATTTATCAGCTGACTGGGCGAACGACACGGAAACGGTACAGAGGCTGGACTACCGACGACCCAGTCCCTTTAACACTATTTAATTGCAAAGTCATCCGGGCTCAAAGAAAGAGAAGTTTCAGGAAAATAGGCTGTCAGATAATGTCCGATCTTTAATTCCCTTATAATCTCTAATAGCACTCGAGTTCGTGATTGCCACTTATAAAGCACTATATGACTGTTTGTACCAACAGGAAGATGAAGCCTATGCCGAGAAGGAAGAAGACTTTTTCCAGAATCTGAAGGTGGGCATCTCTCTGTACATTAATAGGGACTTTTAGATTTGCACGACGAGAACGTGGACTGCTCATGTAACATCCTTTTAAGGCAATGTGACGTCACTGCCAGTGCCTTATAAAAGGACGTCACATTGCCTTAAAAGGATGTCAGACGTCGTAGTCCACGTTCTCGTCGTGCAAATCTAAAAGTCTCTAATGTATGTGAAGGAAAGGCACACGGGGGGGGGGGTAAATTGTCGAAGGGTGTATCCATTTGAGGGGGAGGCAGCAATGCAAATATTTGGGAGATTGTTGGATTGAGCCCGTGTACAATGGAATTAACAATAATATTGAATGACTACTGTATCTCATTAATGGTCTTTAAACATAAGCATAACAAATTACCATATAATTTAGTCTCTATTATTAAATGTAAAACAGAAATGCATAATTATAATACCAGAAATCCAGAAAATGACTATGTCGAAAAATGTAAAAATACAGCATCATCTTTTTCTTTCAAATCAAAAGGACCGTCAACATGGAACTCTCTTCCTCATTATATTAAAACAATTTCGTTTCTTAATTCTTTTAAATCAAAACTTAAGGTTTTTTTTATTCACAAACTCTACAAAATAATTAATCCATCGTAACTTTTATAACTTTTAAACTTTTATAACTTTTAAACTCTTTTTTGCCATAATGTCACTATGTTTTTTTAATTCTTTATCAGTAAAAATTTCGGTATTTTAATAAGCTGGGAATTGCCTCGACAGAACCTTTATTTGGTTCTTTTGCAATTTCCATTTCATGTTCATTATCTATTTCCTTGATTTCTTACACTTGTCTTTACTTCTCTTTATAATTGTGTGTTTAAAGTTCAATGTATACTATGTATCCTACATGTAAATATATTGTCAATGTACAATGTTTTTCAATGTACTTTTTTTAAATGGACTTGAATAAAATAAAATTGAATTGAATTGAATTGAACGATTGTAAAATGTACTAAAACACATTTGAAAAAAATACAAACGTAGTTGAATTCGAACTGATAGAATTTAGAAAGAAAACATCTATATGGGTCTCATACCAAACAGAAATTAAAAGAATGATCAAATGCTTGAATCGAACTGATAAGGCTTTGGAACATTTTAATTAGGCATTTTTTATTATGCACTGTTATATAGTGCGTCCCAGATAAAACGAAACCGAGAATTATCGATGTTTTATCATAACTTAATCAAAATTATAATCGATAAATGACACATATTTAGAAAGCTTAGATCCTCCTCTTTCATTTGATGCAACTCATAATGATGCATATTTCACGCATGAGTGATTAAAATCAATTTGAAGAGAGGAAAACAAAAAGTCATTTGGCGGACGATATCTGAATTTCTAACAGAAAATCAGCCGTAGACGAAAGACTTTATGCATGGCTGATTGTCAACGAAACGGAGTTAAGTCTTATGTCAATTTTGCTTTTTGCTATGGCAGGCAGCCAGTGAAAACGAATGTATTTGCTAAAATTATGAAAATGTAAGGGCTACATAAAACAAACAGAACTTTGTTATTCCTAGCTCATGTTTCCTGATTGAGGTGTCATATGAAAGGGCAGAAACTCAACTTTCTAGAAATGTGATTTTCTCTTTGAAATTCAGATACCGCCCGCCAAACGACTTTTCGGTTTCCTCTCTTCAAATTGATTTTAATCACTCATGCGTGAAATATGCATCACAATGAGTTGCATCAAATGAAAGAAGAGAATCTAAGCTTTCCAAATATGTGTCATTTATTAATTATAAATGTGATTAAGTTATGATACAACATCGATAATTCTCGGTTTCATTTTTTCTGGGACACACTGTATAAACGTCCGAGCTTTTCCCTTTAAATCTCTTACACTCGAGTTCCTGATTGTCACTTTTAAAGGTAGAGACCAGTATTGGAAACGCCCCAATTTAAAAAAATGAAATGGAAGCTCTTATTACCAATCATGTGAAAGAATATGTTTTGACTAATACATGATGATAAAAAATTTGCCGGGAAACCGCCTACTAATTGATATATTTGGTAAATTAGTTTATCTATTGGTGTGTGAGAGATAAACGCACGTGTCGCGCACGTGTGCGTAGTCCCATAAACATCTTTCTGTATGCAGTGCTTGTATCTTTACGAAGACTGGGCCAAATTTCTTATCATTTTGATGATTCCAGAACCTTGCAGTACACACCAATACTTATATGCTAGATGATCAACCTTTTCTGATCGATTCCACAACGTTTCTTTCACAATGCAATCGCATGACCATAACTTGTCTTTATCTTTAAGAGCACTATAACTGTTTGTACCAACAGGAAGAAGACGAAGCCTATCAAGTGAAGAGAGAGCTCGAGCTCGTGGCTGAGATCCTGGCCCAACTCGAGGACAATTAAATGACAACCGAGCATCCCCCGCTTTTTGTCATTCTTCTTCTTCTTCTTCTCCTTTAGGTGCATGTATAGCATTGCTATAAAGTTTTTTAAAAACATTTCTTAATTATTTCTTAAATGAGAACAGAGCATTTCCCCGCTAGGGAAACTTCCATGGAAAGACAGGACAGAAAGGAATATGTCAGAATATGCGCCGAAATTCCACATTCCCTCTTTAAAATTAATATAGAATACATTTAACTATCTTGTTGTTTTTGTCGTTCGCATTTTTCCTTTTCTTCTTTAGGTGCATGTAGCATTACTATAAAGTTTTTAAATACTAATGATTTATTACTGGTAAAATAAATTTCATGGGCAATAAGCACATTGTTCAGAATGCAGTTTTTCATAGAAAATCACATTTCAGTCTTAAAGGGGAAATCCACCTTGGTATAAAGTTGGTATTAATAGAAGCAGGAAAATGGGAGGAACAGATTAGTGACAGTTTGAGCATTATCCGATTGAGGGAAAATAAAGGTTATGTATCTTTAAAGTTGCGATCACTCAAACACAAATTGGGAACACTGTGACGTATCTTGCGAGGCCCCTAGCTTCCTATTTGCTTTGTCCAAAAATAAATCAGAGCTTTCTATTTTCTCGAAAGAAAATTGTCAATCATACATGCACCCGAAATATAATGATTGCAAATATTTTTTTAAACAACCCATGTATGATGCTAATCTACTCCACCATCAATAACTAAGAATATGACAGTTTATGACATTTTCTGTACAGAACCAAATAGAAGTGAACCTCGCAAGATACGTCACAGAGTTGCAAATCCGAACTTCAAAAATTAATTGTTTTCTGTTTTTTAATCAGGTTTTGCTCAAACTTTCTATTACCTGTTCCTCTCAGTTATTGTCTGCTTCAAGTGAAACCAACTTAAGGGTGATTCGGTCAGAGAGATCGAGGTAATGACAGAGAAGAGATTAAGTTGAGATCAAACGAGAGAAGAGAGAGAGGGAGAGGGGAAGAAAGAGAGAGAGAGAGAAAGAGAGAGAGGGAGAGGAAGGATGGATAGAGAGAAAGAGAAGAGAACGGGAGACGGTGAAAGAAAATTGAAGAGAGAGAGAGAGAGAGAGAGAGAGAAAGACAACAAAAAGGAGAAAGAAAAAGCAAGCAATAATTAGTTAATTGATTAGTTGATTAATTAACCTATCAATTAATTATTAAAAATAAGAAAAGAAAAAAAGAAGTGGAGAGAGAAAAAGAGGGAAAATTTGATAAAAGAAGAAAAAAGACATTGTGAACGAAGGGAGAGTTAAAGTGGGAGAGAGGATGATAAAACTGGGGGAACGAGAGGAATTTGAAATCTGCTTCATGATCAATTATGTTGAAAATTGGAAAGTGAATTATATTATGTAAGATAGATTTGAGTTAGAGAAAATACGCAAAAACACAATAAATGGTGATCTTCCTTACAAGAAGAAATAATTTCTTTTTGTAAGGAAGATAATTATATTTCTATTTACTATGCATATCACACACACACGCAATTGGTGTGTGTGTGTGAGAAAGAGAGATTGTCATGGTGTGCGTGCGTGCGTGAGAGAGATTGTCTTGTGAGATATATCCAACATCTTTGAAGATCTGGCCCTGGTTCAAGTTCAAGTTTTATTTATCTTTCTTTCATAAGACACATTACAAATATGACATGAATATAACAATTTAACAGAATATGGCGTTACAACAGAAAGATGAGGTGACAGGGGCGGATCTAGCTTTTTGCTAAGGGGGGGGTTTGACCAAAATAATGACGATGCGGAGCATCGTCCACGAGCCGCGAAGCGGCGAGCCGATTTTTTGGGGGGTGTTTATTTGAACCCCGTAAGTGATGTTTTCCTGGCATCTATTAACACAATGGAGACCATAAAAAGCAGTGCATGATAACGTCTTTTTGAATCAAGTAACAGTTTAATACATAGTTATATCCAGAGTTATCATGTGTTTGGTTAAGTTACCAGATGAGTTGAATATCTTCTCACAATATTTGCACTTGAAAGGGTTTCTCTCCAGCGTGCGTTCTTTTTTCTTTCTTTTTTTCTTTCTTTTTTTCTTTTTTTTTCCTTTTTTTTTTTTTTTTTTTTTGGGGGGGGGGGGGCCGCCCAAGGGGGGGGGGGGGGGGGGGGGTTGCAACCCCCCCAACCCCCCCTGGATCCGCCACTGCGGTGACCTTGGTTGAAAGCAAGGTTTGTGGATTTAAGATCCCCATGCATGAGCAGCTTGTGAGCATGTCCTAAAAGAACAAACTCGTCGGATAAGAATAATGCTTACAAAATAAACTAACTAAAACTAAAAAATATAAACATAAATAGGTATAATAAAATCTACTGACTACTAAATAGTGGATATAAACTAGAGAAATAGGAAAGAACAACGAGCAACAGGACTGAAACACAGACAAAAACTAAACAAGACAGACAGATGAATAGAAGTGAAAAACGGGAGTAGAATTATGCTGACAAATTCGTAAATATTGATCACAACTATAAATCTAGACGATATCGACTCAAATAAAATAAAACTTCAGTTTGCGCTTAATACTGACCGATTGCGCTATACTTGGTTCGAGGGAATTAAAAATAACCTAGTTCCAGTGGACCCCAAAGTAGTACGGGCAAATTACGTCCTAACAAGAGGTAAGTGATATGCTTGCGCCTGTCGTATGGAATAACTATGAACTTGGTTATTTTTCTTAAATATTCTAGCCAAGGCTACTGGCAGTAGACCTGCATTCAATTCATACATTAGAGCTCCTAGTTGTAAATGATAAATATCTTCAATTTTCAAAACACTTCTATTATTATAAAAAAAAACGATCATCTGTATGCGCAAAATAGTGAGTATTGCAAACAATTCGTGTTACTCTTTTCTGTACCAGTAGTAATTTGTCAATTTGAGATTTGAACGAGTTGCCCCAAGCTAGCATATAGTGCAAATATGGCAAAATTAAAGTTGCGTACAACATACGTAAAATATTCAATGGGAGCACAGAGTTCAATTTATAAATTACACCAGTATTTCTTGAGAATAATTTACAAAGATTACTGATATGGTACTTCAAATTTAAATGTTCATCAATACGCAAGCTAAGAAATTTAAATGTAGATACCCTTTCAACCTCAACACCATTGAACATTACATTTCCATGCAATATACTCAGGGAATTACTAAAGAGCATATCATTAGTTTTTTAAAGATTTAAAGACAACTTGTTTGCACGAATCCACAAAGTCACATCAGTCAACTCGGAGTTTACAGTCTGAAAAGAGTTTGTGGATTTCTGTGAGAGAAAAATACACTCGAGTCATCTGCAAATAAAAAGAATGATAACATCTTTGCGGAAAGTTGAAAATCGTTAATATACACAATAAACAAAAGCGGGCCTAGAAGGGATCCCTGTGGGACCCCACAAGTGACGTCCCGCAAATCTGAATCAATTCTATTTAAAGTAAACAAAAACTGTTTCCTATTTGTTAAGTAGCTTCTAAACCAATCTAATGCTATTCCCCCTTACACCATAATGGCATAGCTTATCTATTAACATATAATGAAGACACCAACTGTATGCATGCGTGCATCTAAGGCACTGGTTATCTTATCCACGACAGGGTGAGTCAGAAAGAATGTCCCACTTTTTAAAAGTTGTATTGTTTGAAGTATGAATATTTAATTAGGGATTTAATGATATGTCTTGATAGAATTATCCCCCCAGTACATTTAGGTACCATTTTCATTTGAATCCGGTCACGCATGACTAAACATCAGACAATCTTTACAAGACTGCCAGATTTCACTTGCGCCAACTTACTGAGTGATGAATAAAACAGTGCATTGAACAAAGACAGCCAGTTTTTTTTTTAGTTGTCCACAGATGATGTCATCATATTGAATATCGCCCTCTAGTGACTAGTCATTTCAAAAAGCTCTAACTTCCTTATTCCTTGCCCGATTTTGTTCAAATTTTCACTGATTTCATTCAAATCTTTTTTAATCTTTACAATAAAAGTAACTTAGTATGCAGGTTCCGGTTCCCTTTAATGTGACGCGGGGTGCAATTTCGTTTGATCCTTTCGCACCATTGCACTCTGACGTCACTTAGCTCACCGTATACTTTGTACATCGTTAGTGACGTCAGAGTGCAATGGTGCGAAAGGATCAAACGGAATTGCACGGCTGGAGAATGATGCCGTTCAATGGTACTTTTAGCGCATGTCATGTTATCAAGGATTGACCGATGAGGTTGCAAGAATCTGAGTAGGCGTTGTATAAAATGAAATATTAACGATGTCCTGCGCAGCACCACGGAGCTCTAGCTTAATGGAAGAAATGAGATGAAGATAATGATGAGAATAATGATAATAATAACGATAATAACATTAATACTAAATCAATAATGATAGTAAAATAATAATAATCTTAACTATTATAATAATCAATCATAATAATTATATTAATAACGAAATATCAATATTTATGCAATAAAGTGTTATTAGGGTGATCACAATGCCTGTGCACACAATCTGCCTCATGCACACACACACACAACAGCAGTCAGTTGGTAGAAATAACAATTTTTGTAAATTTATTTAAACAAAACTAAACAATATTTTAAAAATGTTATTCCACATATATTTCAAGCATACCTTTAACTACAATTCTATGTAGTTTCATTGTTATAGGCATGTGGGAAATATGTTAAATTATTTAATTAGAATATTGTCTTTTCAGCCATGTGTGACATGGCCCGCTGATCGCCCATCGTCTGCTATATACGTCCAGCGAGCGAAAATGAGACAACCGGAGCCAGAGGCGGCGGAGCGACTTCCAAAGTGGGGGGGGGGGGGGGCACCAACAAAAAAGGGCACTTTCTGGAGAAAAAAAAAGGGCACCTACAAAGGGAAATCTCAAAGCGAAAATATACAATTTTTAGACATTGGTTTATACCCCTATAATTTGATTACATTATCAGGGATGATTTCAATATTTGCTTAAGCATCATACCTTGCAGTTGGGTGTGATGGTCGAAAAAAATCATTTGCGAGCGAGGAGAAATATAAGATTTGTGAGGTCGCAGTGCGAAAACTACATCTTATAAAGAGGAAAAAACCAATCCTCATCGGGTTATAAATAAGCACATTCTCATAACAGTAAAACTGAAAAGACCTTTGATAAGTAACATAATTATAACATCTATAAATGTGAGCGAGCGTAGCGAGCTAGCTTTGGAAGATATTGCTCTTAGTCGCTTGAAATTAGGGGCACGTTTAATGATGAGAGGAAAAGGGGACACTCATCGAAGGGATAAGACACTTATTAGAAAATAAAAGGAGCATGTGTTAAAGTATAAAGGGTTATTATCAGAGGTGAAAATGGGGCACTCACTAGGGATGGAAATTGGGCATTTGTCGACGGAAAAGAGGCAACCATTAGATTTTGATAGGGGCATTTCTGAAAAAGGGATAGTTTCCTCATAAGAAAGGAAAAAGGGCACGTATCATTGTTAAAAAGGTTAACTTTATCAGAGGTGAAAAGGGGCACTTATCGCATCTGAAAAGGTGCACGCACCATATATGAAAGAGGCACTTATGAGAATGAAAAAGGGGCACTAATGATAAAGGGAAATGTGCATTTGTTGAAAGAAAAGGAGCACCGATCAGATTTTGATAGGGGCATTTATTGGAGGTGAAAGGGGGCTTTTATGAAAAGCGGATATTATGAAGGAAAAAGAGCATTTATTAGGAAGGAAAAGGGGCACGTGTCAAAATAAAAGGGGGTGTTATTAGGGATGAAAAGAGCACTTATCAGGAGGAAAAGGGGGCACTTGTCAAAATAAAACGAGTATCTCTCAGAATTGAATAGAGTCATTTACCAGACATGAAAAGGGGCACTAGTAGGAGAATGAAAAAGGACTATTTTCATAGGTGAAAAGGGGCATTTATGAAAAGGCGAAGGGCTCTTTGTTAAATAGGGGCACTTATCATAAGGAAAAGGGGCACTTATTAGAAAGGAAAGGCGGCACATGTGAAAATATAAGGTGTTCTTATCCGAGTTAAAAAGAGGTAGTTATTAAAAGGAAAAAGGGCAATTGTCAAAGTAAAAGGGGCACCTCTAAGATTTGAATAGGGCAATTATCAGAGGTGAAGGAGGCGCTAAACAAAAGTGAAAAGGGGCGCTTCTCGTACCCGAAAAGGGGCACCTACTAGAGATTAAAAAGGGTACTTATGAGAATGGAAAATAGACACTTATTGCAAAGGAAACTGGGAACTTGTCAGGGAAAAGAGGTACGTGTCAAAATAAAAGGGCCACATATCAGAGGTGAAAAGGGGAGGGGGCACTTTTAAAAATTAATAGGGGCTCTTTTTATGTAAAAAGGAGCGCTTCTTACAAAGTTAAAGGGGCACTTTTCCTATGGAAAAAGGGGCACTTTTGGGATAGTTGAAAAAGTGGGGGGGGGGGGCACTGTGCCCCCCTGCCCCCCCCCCCCCCCCCGGGTCCGCCGCTTCTGACCGGAGCAATATGTCCTTTTCTTTTCTTCTTCCTCTCTTTCTTTCCCGTTCTCTCCTCTTTCCATTTCCCTTCTTTTCCCTTTCTCTCTCTCTCTCCTCCGCTGTACAATTACCCTTAGTGCTTTACCCTTATCTTGTCAAAGATCAAATACAAAATAATAGAGCATAATATGAAATTAAAACCCACCATATTCACAGAAATCATGATAAAAACGTATCGTCATAACCGTATTCAAGGGGCTGGATTGTTTACCGCGTAGACTAGGCAGGCCGCGTAAGCAAGGACAAATAAAATTGACGACGTAATTAGCGACGAAACCAGCCAGGCTGAATCTCGTCGTGAATTTTATAGCCAATTATTCACGACGAAATTGACGACGTCGTGAATTTTATCGCTACTTATTCACGACGAAATTGACGATATCGTGAATTTCGTCGCCAATTTCGTCGTGAATAATTCGCGATTTGGTCTATTAGCGATGTCCCTTCAGGGCCACCATACATGACCCTTAAGCAAGGTCGTTGTTAACGGAATGCGATCTGTTCACTGTCTCGTTCTCTTTCTTTCAATAGGGACTTTTAGAATGAGTGAACGAGAACACGGCGAACGCCGACTATTCATGCGTGTCAACGTACTTAACTGCCCATGTTGGCTACAATTAGAAATCTTTTAGATTGCACTCGACGATATGCATGCAGGAAGTAACACAATAAACATCACGGACAAAGAAAGAGGACATTCCTCATTCTACCCTCAACAAAAGAGCATCCCTTCACTGCTAATATGTAAATATGTGTAGAACAGGTGCATGTGACACCTGTTCTACACATTTCAGCATGTAAAGGCGCTTTATAAATGTCAATATGTATGTATGTATTGAAGGTACTAGATTTAGGAAAATCAAGGTTGACGCATTCTCGATCGCCGACTGAGACTACGTGACGCAGGCGCAGTGCCTTAAAATGACGTCACACGTTGCAGTCAAAGCTATTGACGTGCATTTCTAAAAGTCCCTATTATAAGTCACATGCTCTTTTATCTCCGTTAATCTCATCCTCCACTCTATATTCCGTTTTTCCTTTCTCTCTCTCTCTCTTTCTATCTCTCTCTCTCTCTCTCTCTCTTACACACACACGCACGCACATACACACACACTCTCTCTCTCTCCTCACACATAATTCTTGCTCTCATATCTCATATCCCTGCTCTATCGACCCCCCCCCCCTCTCTCTCCCTCTCTCTTCCTCTCGTTTACCTTCGTTAGAGAACTGATAACGACCAAAAAAATGACCACTTTATGTCACACTTGTCCATTAAACCGGAATTCAACAAAGTAAATACAACATTGAAATTGTCCTTGAGAGGTGTTAATCGTCTTTTATTGTTTAACATGTTTAACAAAATTATTGCAGAGGGGTGGTGCAACTCATTACCAAGGAATGCAATATTGATATGATAAAGCAAGTGTTACTTTTCACTTTGAAATGTTTATGCAACACAATACTAAGATCTAATTCTAAGATCAATACAAATTCAAAGAGTAAAAACAGAAACGTTTGCATTGGATAATATTATTGCGAAGAAGTATTGTAACTACTGTTTATTTGATCTGAGTTACACTGACACACACATATACAATTTTAAAGTACAGCTACGTCTCACGTTCCTAGACAATTTTTTTCAAGCCTATATATATATATATATATATATGTATATGAAATAAATTTGTTATGGTGAAGTAATAAAACATTTATTCTTCCAATTTCTTATATTTCTTGTCTATTTGTGTGTTTGTTATTTGTTTCTGCAACACACCACTTGATATATATATTTGATCCCGCTTCTCCCAACCGCCCCCATCAAAAGAATGAAATAACAGAACAACTGTCGGTAGAGCAGTGGTCTCGTAATCCAGTGACCCGGGTTCGAAACCAAGGCGATGCGCTAGTGCCCTTTAATTGGTAAGGCATTAATCCTCATTACCAGGTCCCTCGGAGAGGACCTAAAGCCGTCGGCCGTCTGGTTGCTTACTTACAAGCATTTATGCTCTCTTAGCAGTCAGGTAAAATAACCAACCAACCAACACCTATATAATTTACACAGACCTACACCTTAATAATAAAGAAATGACAGACAGTGAAATCAATAAATTTAGGAGGTTAAATCATAGCAGTTAGTAAGCCACCATTATGGCCTACAAAGTCACCCTTGTTTCCAAAGGTGATAGAATGACAAAAAATTACGATGACCAAATATGACAAGATTCCAGACACACCCTCTCCCCCTCCGCTCATTTTAAGAACACATTGAAACGCCATTTAGCAACTCTCTGCGGGCGATCCGATGTTGCAGAACTCCCAACGGCGCCCACTGTCGGTTGTGTAGCACCAGGCGAAATCCTCGCGGTCGGGGTTGCGACAGTAGTTATGGTTCCCGAGGCCAGAGTTGGGGTAGTTTCCTGGCGTGCGGGTGTGACGTTGGGGCGACTGGGATGTCCAGTTTTGGCACTCACGACCGGAACGAGTAGTCGAGACGTCTCCTCGGTAGTCGGCTCCATTGGTTTGTGCGAAGCATTCGGGATCTAATTCAATGTAGATTAAAGGTAAAGACCAGTATTGGAAACGCCCCAATTTCAAAAAATGAAATGGAAAGCTCTTATTACCAATCTTGTGAAAGAATATGTTTTGACTAATACATGATGATAATTTTTTTTGCCGGGAAACCGTCTACTAATTGATATATTTGGTAAATTAGTTTATCTATTATATGTGAGAGATAAACGCATGTCTCGCGCACGTGTGCGTAGTCCCATATACATCTTTCTGTGTACAGTGCTTGTAACTTTACGAAGACTGGGCCATATTTTGTTATCATGTTGATGATTCCAAAACCTTGCAGTACACACCAATACTTATGCTAGATGATCAACCTTTTCTGATCGATTCCACAACGTTTCTTTCACAATGCAATCGCGTGACCATAACTGGTCTTTATCTTTAAAGGTACTATGTCCCATTTGCAGGCCAAAAAAATGAAAAAGTTAAACTCCAACTGCATTTGAAAGATAATACTTCTTTAGAACTTCCCTAAAAAAAAATGTCTTCAAGTGGGAAAATAATGACTATTAGTTGTCAAATCGACTTTAGGGCTATAGAGCCCAAAAGTAATAGTCTTGATTTTCAGACAATTGTACCGAATGGTCATACGTTTTATGCTGCGCAAAGATTCAACCAGTTTAATCTTCGCCATCACAAGAAGTGGGTTATTGATGTAGACAAATGCTCATGTACCCTTTACAACTCTTTTCATGTATGTTATTACCAAAGAAGAAAAAAAGCCAGTCAGTCACTCAATAGTGTCTGACAGAGAAGTCTAGCAAGTAAACGGGTTTCCTTGCATAATTTGAATATGAGGACACTGCTAACCGTTTAAATTTCACAGATAGGACATACATTCATAATTCCTGCAAAGTTCTACAGAATTTGAGGTTGGCTGCAAAAGGGACATAGTACCTTTAAGTGGAAGTTTGGTAGTTGGTTGGTTTAAACACTTGACTGAATATAGAAGAAGGCCGCGGGTTCAATTCCCGGCATGGCACCCATGTCCTCAATCGAGGGCACTACACCACGTGACAATGAAGTATTTATAATATGAGTCAAAGAAGGAATTATCAATGGAGGACATAGCTTCAAAATGCCGTACATAGGGATGCCATCAGTCCCGATAGATTTCTTATTTTTCATATCACATAATATTTTAGGACTTAAAGATAAAGTTGAGTTCTGGTCATGTGATTGCATTGTGGAAGAAACGATGTGGAATCTATCAGAAAAGGTTGATCATCTAGTAGTATTTGTGTATATTGCAAGGATCTGGTATCCTCAAAATGATAAGAAATTTGGCCAAATCTTGGCAAAGTTACAAGCACTATACACAAAATGATGTATATGGGACTACACGAGCACATGGCGAAAAAAACCTACCCCCCCCCCGATTTTTACGATGTTTCATGTCATATTTAGAATATGAAGGCATATAAAGAGCCATGCTTTTCAGGGAACATGTTTAATCTGATGTTCTTCCACCCTTGCATAATAACAATGATAACGCTCACAAATTATTTTTTACCTCTTCCCAGAACTCAACCTTCTCTTTAATGTTCAGAAACCTTCCTGAGATAAAAGGATTTAACATTCTCAGGAAAAGAAGTAGTTGTGCCAATTAATGTTAGATTAATCGAAAATTAAAAAATGCATAACTTTCTTATTTTTATCGGAATTTGCTCAAACTTTCACTGACAACTTATTCTCATTTTCTCTGTTTCTCTTAAAACAAAATTGATATCAGGGTAGACTTTCCCTCTAATCAGTCGGCAATCAGTCTTAGAACTGTTGTCTACCCTTAGAAGACCAAGAAAAACAATTTCACAGTAATTTTGGTCGATATAAGGTTTTTGATGAAGCAACCTCAACCTCCAGCCGACCAAAATGCTGCGGAGACCCCTGGCAACCTTTTAAAGACTGACAAAAACCTTTCAGCGACCTCTGACAAATGACTCCCAATTAGCGGTTGTCGGGTGTCGGCGACCGGTCGTATCTCTAGAGTGACTTAAGCTTTAATGGATCAACCAGGAGTCATACAATAGGCCTAATTTAACTTATCATTAGAGAATGAACGTCGAATATACTTACCGGTTTGTGCTCCTGTGAAATAGAAAAGCAGAATTAAAAAAGGGACGTTATATGTTATGTAAATAATCATGAATTCTTCATTTGTTTGGAAGACGGATTGTGTTCAACTTCACAATAGTTCTTTGTTGACAGTTACTAATGCGTTTTGCAAAATCTCATTTTTGACTGGACCCCATATTCAGTTGTAGTATAAATACCGCGATTACAATCATAATCATTACCAATGGGGCAGCACCGTAAACGGGAATAAGCAGGCTTTTCAATGATACCAATATCAGTAGTAGCCCTCTACGAGAGATATCAACGTTCAAACTCGAATTGCAGATTTATTTTGGAGGAGTTTTTAAAGATAAAAGTGAAGTGGGGAATCTCACTGCATGGAAGCAACTTAAATGGCAATATACATTTTTAAAGAAGATTCCCTGCAAAACACGGCGATAAATAAAGCAAATAGAAATTAAGCCACCTAGTCATTTCATTAACAAACATTACAAATGGCATTTACATTCTAAGCTACGGATGAAATAAATAATCGGCGATATGAAATATTTCATCTTACCTCTGCATATAATACCGGCTTCATGGTCGCGGGAGCACTGGTTTTGCCCCCAGGGGTCAGCCGGGCAGTCGGTCAGTTTCACCTCGGTGCCTATGCATCTCACGTTGGAGAGCCAGAAAGGGCCACTTCCACTTCCGTAACCCGATAATAAGGAAAATAGTGAGTATGCACCGGAGCGGTAGCCCCACTGCCTGCAGGCAACGTTGGCGGCTTCCACTCCGAAACCTTGGTCGCAGACGCATCCCCAACTGCCTTCGTGATAGACTTCGACACGGCCTAACCGGGTGAAATCAGGATACATGCTCACCAGACGGAGATCGTTCTCTGTGGTTGTATACCCCAAAAATAAATACAACAGTGTGAAAGTTGTAATTTTGTATTTGCCAGTTAAAGTCATTTTATTTAGTATTTATTGATTTAACTTGACATTGCAATAATAGAACTACAGAGGGCGTTTGGTCAAAGATTACTTTGACAGTTCTTAAGTTTTTCTAGTTTAAAGGTCAGAAACTGGTTTGGCGCCACCTGTTGTTGGCTGATTTGAAATGATCATGTTTGCAACATGATTTCTGTTTTGTGAGGAAAATCTGTGGTTTTCTGGAGCATCCTTTGTTCCTGAGAGCTGTTTCTACAGTATTATGGAGGCACAGAGGTTAGTTAAACCACATATTTGAACATTATGAAAATGAATGTAAAAAAGGTAGTTTTTAAGATGTTTACATTGTATGAAACTTACACAGTACCCACACATAGGATAGTACAACTACCTTACCAGAGATATCTATTGAACACTTAATATGTCATTACATCTATAATTGATGTTTTGGTTTTACTTAAAGTTGAAAGAAATAGTAAAGTTAAACGTATGATGCAGAAGAAGACATTCTATGATGAAAATGGATGAGGAATGTGAGCATATTTGTGTGAATGACAGGTCAAGGTCATGACTTTGTTATTGTGTTCCTTGACTATGATAAAGTCGTTCAAGATCGTTAAATATGGTCACATTTTGAGTTGAAACCGTGTTAAATCTGATTAGATATGATAAAGATGATATAAGTTTAATTGTGTGTTAGCTATGACATTCTATATGAAACTCGAAGAGATTTGTCAAGTGTCTGACTTATAATTATAAGCTTTACAAGCAAACATGGAAAGGAGTTGGACACTGAATTCAGACAATGCCTTTGATTTAGTAGAATGCTATAGCTGCTTTAATATTGTGAAACTTATATTCATGAACACGTACTTATTATGCATTCCTGTTATGCTTTATCATGTACAGTTTTTACGGAGTGAAGGGAAGAAGAACGGAATAAAGCAGGAGTAAAGATAAAAGATTCGTTCATCAAAGACAGAGTGCATTCCCCTTGATGGTTATGACTCTAAAATAAACTGACACTCCCGTAAAAACCTGGGTCGTTGTAATTATTCAGCGTTTCGCCTCACAGATCGTTCTCTGTGGTTGTATACCCCAAAAATAAATACAACAGTATCAAAAACACAAATCTCACAAAATACAAATAAATTTACAAAAATCGAAAATACTTGGCGCTCGTTTTCATGAAGCCTGATTCAGCCTAGTTGTCAACTATGCACAGCTAGCCTTCTACGGTTTCTATCAATATTACGAATATGGGCTCGCCAGAAACACGAGTGGAAAGACCTTTGAAAAACCAATCAACCGATTAGGCATTTTCGATAGTCTTGTCCATCACTGTTGAAAAGTGCGACCATTACACAGGGACGGATCCAGGGGGGGGGGCACAGGGGGCACGTGCCCCCCTCCCCCGACCAAAAAAAAAAAAAAAAAAAAAAAAATAGTGCTAACTACCCCCACCCCGCCACCCCCCTCCCCCTACTATTTTTAACCAATAAATAAATTAAATATAAAAAAAAAAATCCCTAAGGCCATTTAAAAAAATATACATGTTTAGCGTCCCCGCCCGCTTCCTTTTTGGGGGCCGTCTCCTATTTGTTTGTATTTATTATTTATTATTTTTTTTATTTTTTTATTTTTTTTTTATTTTTTTTTATTTTTTTTTATTTTTTGAAAGAAAAAAAACATGAAAAACACTGCTAAAATGGCTCTCTTTGTCCGACTGTCAGAGAAAATGTACCGAGCGGCCATTTTGAGCGGCCATTTTGAAATAAAAAATAAAAAATAAAAAGGGCCCCCTCCTTCCTATTTTTCGAAAAAACAGGACGCTAAACATGTTTTTTTTTTATTTGGCCTAAAGGATCACATAAAAAAGCTGACCTTAACCCCCCCCCGCTTATTCAGCGGCCGGCTGAGTCGTTGAGAAATTTTCGGCGTAATTTTCAAATTTTAAAACCCCCCCTTGAAAAAATACTGCGTACGCGCCTGCCTGTACCTAATAAAAGGTTGGAAAACGCTGCTCTTAATTATATAATGGCTTATTGAAATTGTCAAATGAAGTATAAATATTGTGAAATGGTCTGGCGACGTCAATACTTGGGTTATGATAAGAGGATACAGGAAAATATAAACAAAACAACAACAACGACAACCCCGATTCCGCAAACAAAACCGAAACAACAACACCATCAGTAACAAGACCAAAATGTTCCACCGACGTTACGAGGATAAGGGGAATAAAAATATAAAAAAGCAACAACATCCACAGCACCACCACCACCACCACCAATAACAACAACAAGAACAAAAGTAATCTCACCTTCGGGTGTGGCTGTAGAGACTAAAGTAAAAATAAAAATAAAAGCGGGAAAGGATGCATGAGATTTTGTTGAAGTGAATATTTTGCCTAATCATGTTAAAGGCAGGGTATTCCGACATGGCTACCACTGCTGTAATGTATCTTCGATTGCACCATCTTCCGGTGAAGACGTTGGCCTACACTGAGTGATTTTGGGGTCGTGTAAACGCAAGCGAAGCATTACCGCTCGTGCGCGTCATCAGTTGGTGATGCATTGTGGGGCATTGCTGTGTAGACACATCGGGATATTATGAGCAGGAGATGGCAGTATACGTAATGTAAATCCGAAGTAGTGCGAGCAAAATACCCTGCCCTTGATGTTATCGACATGTTAAATGATAAAGCTGAGTTCTGATCAAGCGATTACGTAGTCAAGAAACTGATTACAAGCAATTGGAAAACGTTATTAGAAAATAAGAACTGAGGTAAAGATTCTTCTGTTAGGCTTTAGAACCAACAAAATGCTAAGATATAAGGCATTAGTTCTGTCTAGCTGAATTTCACATTCAATGCAACCACAAATTGGAAAAGTACACACAATGTCATATGCCTTTAACGTTTGGTCAAAATTGTCAGGTTTTCGCGTCATTTTGAGGACATGGTCCCTTTTTTTAAGAAGGGACATTTCTACTATGATATCTTTCTGAACTGACAAAATTGAAAAATATCACAAACCAATTTTTTGTTTGACCTTCACAAAAACTTAATTTTCTTTTTAAGCAATACTTATACCTGTATAACGTAGAAGATAATCAAATACTACATAAACGCTAAATTACCTAAATTATTACCATGTACTTATTGATGTTTTTTGACAAACTTTGCAAACATTGTTGGTTAATATAATTTACTCTTATGTCATACTTTTGTAATGTTTATTTATGATAACATTAATATGTTGTGTTGTAACATTTTCTTCTTCATGTATTGTGTTACAATTCATGTATCTATAGGTGCAGTGTCCTTAAGGGCAAGAGTGCAATAGTGTGATGAGGCCAGCGTGGGTAAAAAAGAAAGAAACAAAAATGAATAAATAAAATAAATGAATATAATCTGGTTTCCGAAAGTTTGTACAAATCGGAACAACATACTTTTCGAGACCTCGAAAACTCGGCCATAATCGTTTTTATTAAAAGAGCACATCCGAATATAACAATATTATTTGTTAGTAGACTTTCCCTAGATACTCTCACTGATTAGTTTAAATCATTAACAACAAAAAACTTTATGTCAGGCTGGACTACTCCTTTTCAGCAATTTCAGCAACACTATTGAACGTGGAATGAACAGCCTGTGTATCAATTCTCAGTATTCGAAAAAGACATTCTTTGGTGAGAACAAATCGAGATTAAAACCCTGAATTTCAATTGTCACGATGGTGGCCCTCTCCGAGTCGGATGTAGTTTTGGGAGGCACTCGCCTTTTCTGAAGGAATTCCTAAAGAATTCAAAATGTCCATAATTCTGAAACACTATAGAAGACAAAATAGGGCTCATCAATCCGTATATTTGTTGCGTTATTCCGAAGGTTCGTTTATTCATGTTATTTGTAGGTTCCTAATTTCGAAAATTAAATAGGATTCAAAGTTCCAAAAAACGAGATAAGGTTTATTATTCTGAACTAAGGTTCGTAATTCAGAAAACTAGTACAAGGTTCTATTTCATTATCGGAATTACGAACTCTTTCTCCTTTTCGAAATGAACCTACTGATTTTCTAACCTTCTGAGAAAAAAAAACATACCAATTATTTTCACCCTGTAGGCCTACTTTGAACTGTAAAATAAACATCTTTAATAAGTAATAGCGTCACTTATCAACAAAAAAAAAACAAAAAAATCATAGCAAAACATAGCAATGGCAAAAGAAAAGGAAAATCATTGTAACTCATACCCATGACACCTGCAGCGATGAGGGAGAGAAACAAAACTGAAGTGCAGACTTCCATTGTTTCCCAGGAAATTTTCACCAGGAGCTGATCTGTTGAGGTCTCGCCGAAAAATGTTGGAAATTGTGAAAGTGAGAGGCCTTTATATTACACCATAAAACCTTGTTTGAGATTATTCCTCCTTCCGATACTTGTCAAGTTATCTCAGTGGCGAATTCAGTTGTAAGTCCATCCATTAAGGGGGAACACGAGGGGGGGGGGGGGGGGCACCAACATTTTCAAGGCTACTGATTAGAATGAGGGGCGGGAGGTGGTCCATACTTCTTCTTTTCTCATTGTAACCCATAAAGCTACGCCACTGGATTAGCTCAGCCATTAAAAAGGCTGTTACAAAAGCCAGGAGTCAGATAGGTATTCATGCATGTAAAACAACAAAACTAACAAACGAGTAAACAGGATAATCTGACGATGAAATCCTTCAAAATGATAAAGAAAAATGCAAAGCTGGGACCTTTATGTCTAGACGATGCATCTCTTAATTTATTTATGAAGGCCTTTTTCGTTTTGTTTTATCAAGGAGAAAAACAAGTAGGTCACGCATATCTCGAGATATTTCAAGAATTGATACGTGGAAAGGTAATGAGATATTTGGGGTGATACATTTCGAAAAAAGTAGAAGGTGACGTTTGGAAAAAGAAAGGCGAACGAGGGATAATGTAGGCACAATAATAGGAGATCTTTTCATTCAAACTGGGATTACTTAATTAGATTATGATTTTTTTTTTCGGCGCAAAAAAGAAATACACACTTTGAAAATATCCTCAAAATTCTTTTTTCTTTCTCGAAATAAGCCAGTGCTTACTCAAACATAAAATATTGTCAATACTTTAAGTGTCATCCGATTGAACAGACCTTCACAAACAATAATAAGAAAAATCATGCAGACATCGTGACATATTTATTTTTGAGGGTATTTTCAAAGCGTGTACTTGTTTGTTGTTAATAAGCACTACAATGGTGATATATATGTATTTGTAAAGCTTATGTAATCAAATGAGAGATCAAAAGGTATAAATAATCCTCGAAAACTTGCAGCGGTTAATCCAGAGACAAAATTAACAGCCTTTTCATTCATGAACGCTTCGGGAGCGCACACCCAAAACATTTTAACTGTAAGAAGGTGCCGACATAAGAAATGAAAATGGAAATGGAAATTTACAGTTATTCATATAATTCACACATTAAATCACAGTTTTCAAAAAATATCGAGCCAGGCGGAGATCTATAAGGGGTTATTGGGGAGGGGTCGTGTTCTGTCCCTGCCCCCTCCCCCAGTCAGATGGAGCTCGTAATACATGAAGTCTTAATATAGTGCAGTAAGGTTTAAAGGTAGGCGTTACTACTGCAGCTAGAAGGGATTAGACCACACAGCGAGCCAACGAGGTCACTGTGACAGGTGGCTATCTCATTAACTCAGCTCTCATTTAACATAAGAAAAAGAGGATCATGGGGGACCAACAGGCACCGATTTGGGAAGTTTTCTATATAGAGGGAGCAAGTAGCTACAAGTAGGACAGTGTGTCTTTAAACACGACATAAATCATTTAGTTGTGGTAACCCATTAACCTCTTTATCAGATTTCATTTATATTAATTGATAAACTATATCTGTTATAAACTGGTTAATATAAAAAGATTCATTATCAAACTATTCAGTGATACAAATATTGTATACCTCGGCCATGCAGGATATTACAATCCCACTCAATTGCGCAACAAATACAAAGCTCTGTGGTAACGATTACTCTGTTGCTTTATTGTGCCGAGTGGTTAGTGGTCGATAGCTACCATGTGAAGTTTTTTTTTCTTCAGATGACTACATTAAAAATTTAATTAGAAATCGTGAAAGGAATATGAACATTCATAATTATGTAATAAGCAGGTATACATTATAGTCCTACGAGTAAGAAACACCTTGAAATGCTCATGAAAAAAATGTTCAACAATTTTGTTTTCAACAATTTTTTTTCTCCCGAATTTACTTTCCGTTATCAGTATCAGAACGAAAATACTATCTACAATAACAACGGCAAGAAAAAAAAAGCTTAATGTTCAAATGTTTAGTAGAAATCTTTCCTTTTCATTATCTTTTCAGCAAGGTCGTTATTTGCGGAATTTTTTAATTTCTCTATCCACTTTCTCATTCTCTTTCTTTTCTTTCCGGTATCAGTATCATGAAAAAGAATACTGTCTTCAATAACAAGAGCAAGATAAAGCTTAAAAAAAATTCAAATAGTTGAGTAGAAATCTTTACTCTCCATTATCTCTTAAGCAAGGCCGTTGTTTACGGAATGCGATCTGTTCACTGTCTCGTACTCTTTCTTTCAATATAAGTCACATGCTCTTTTATCTCCATTCATCTCATCCTCAACTCTTTTTTTTCCGCTTTTCCTTTATCTCCCTCTCATTCCATCTCTTTCTCTATCTCTCTCTGTCTCTCTCTCACACACACACAAACACGCACACTCACACGCGCACAGGTACACGGGACTTACGTAGTCTCTGATGACGTTTTAAACCCTCTCTGCTTGTATATAATTATACACTGTTGGTCATAATGGTGGAATATTTTTTTTTACCCCAATTTATTGACTGATTTTGACATTGATTTATTCTAATTTAGATCTAGATAATAGTATACATTCTCATATTTTATTGAATGACAATTGGTGAGTATTTGCGTGACTGCTAAAGCATGTGTGTGCTACTATGCTAATCAACTAGGGGACCTACGTCCTTAAGTCATAACTGGCAGTAATGGGGATTAATGCCTCATAAAAGGGCACTAATATAGCACATCGACACGGTTTTGATCCTGAGGGCTCACAATATCGAGGCCATTGCTTAGCCTATGAATCATGACTGTACGCAACGGGCGCTAGGGTACGTCGACGCCCCCACAAAAAAAATACAAAGAAAATGCAATAAATTATCAATAATTCATTGCATTTTCCCCCAGTCCCCAACAGGAAAAATTCCTCCGTAGGGCCAAACATTGTGGTTCAAGGCATGCCCACATAGAAGAATTTTTAATGTTGGGGGTCGGGGCAAAATGCAATGAATTATTGCAAATTTATTGCATTTTCTTTGTGATTGAATTTAAATTCCATTTTAATATTAAATGGGAAATTCGCGATTTCAAAAAAATGTTCATTCCGTAATAATGACTTGGCTGCGTGTACTTATTTGAGTGTGTCTTATGCATGTGTCTCTGTGTGTGTGCGTGTGAGAGAGAGGGAGAGAGAGAGAGAAGGAGTGAGAAAATTGAAAAGCGGAGGAAAATAGAGTAGAGGAGGAGATTAACAAAGGGAGAAAAGCATGTGACTTACATCGAGAAGAAAAAAAGAAAACGAGACAGTGAACAGATCGCATTCCGTAAACAACGACCTTGCATTGTTTAATAAATATATATAGTCATACTTAAATGAGTCAAGGCAAATGTTTGGTCGCATTATATTAAGTAAACGTCGATTTAGCCCGCACTACAGGGCCTCCCTTAAGTAGAGGGTCGTAGAATAAAAATACACCCCTTTTCTTGTAGCACCGATAAGAGCACGGCAATCATTAAAGGTATTACAAAGTTTTGGTATGGGATCATGAATTTGGTTCAAATTAACATACTGGAAGCATATGCGTTCCTACAATATTCATTGATTGTTGTCTCGGTTGAAATCGAGTCTAAAGTTATGAAATCATAAATAATAAACTCTTTATGTTGTATAGCTCCCTCTCAAGGTCAAGATATCAATATAGCTATGAAACAATTTTTCTTGACTCAAATCGACCGATTAGCTATTCCCGTTTGGAAATTATATATCACAACTACATATTCTGAGAACTCACATATCCCTGGTCGGAGCTACCATTGTACGGCCGTATAGGCGCTATTTGAAATTAATCAATTCCGGGAATACCGGTAAATTTTAGGGGTTAATTTTTTTACTGTTTATAATACATCCACAGGGGCATCCAAATATATCAAAATTGTAAAGATTCACTATCCACCCAATTTAAAAAATTTCCCAAAACTTTGTATTACCTTTAATGCACGAATTATAAAATCGCATTTTGTTATTCTACTGATTTAAAATATACTTAATATAAATAAGACACCCACAAATATAAATTATGTTTTTTCTTTATATACAAACATTTTGAAAACAGACAGTTTTGTCAACAGTATGAAATGTAATTGTTCGAATGCAAAACCAGTTTCGAAGTTACTCTCGTTTAGATTGTTAAGATGAAATAATTATTAGAAATGATAAAAAAAAAAGTTTATTTAGCACACGGAAAACAAGCTTAAAATATATTATTTCCGTTTTTTTTTCTTCTCGTTATGAAATTTAGAGAAAAGATTTCTACTAAACATTTGAAAATTTAGCTTCATACTGCTGTTGTTATTGTAGATAGTACTTATTTCTGATACTGAGACCGGAAAGTAAAGAAAGGGAATAAGACAGTGGATAGACAAATTAAAGTATTCCGCAAATAACGACCTCGCTTAAAGGGAGTGTATCATGGGAATTACTGGTTAACGCCATCTTCGTCTTCTTTTGGACAACTGCACGTAAACGAATGGACTTGATTAACTGGGTCAGCGCGCTAGCGTTCGCGAACAGACCGAAGTTCTCCTCACGCTTCGGTTTCGGGCATGTTGCACGCACGTGAACGTTGCGATCGCGTCGTCCGTAGTCGTTTTATACCCGATTGCATAGGCGCCGGAAGTGGGGGGGGGGGGGGGCAGGGGGGGCAGTTGCCCCCCCAGTCAAAAAAAATGGGGGGGGGGGCAAAACGCATTCTTGCCCCCCAAAAACGCCCCCCCCCCCCCCTCAAAAAAAGAAAGAAAAGCAGTAAAGGAGTAAAGATGGTTTGTATTTTAACCGAAAAGAACATAACAATAATAACAACCTGAATTAAAAGAAAAGGAAAGTTAACAGGAATTAAATTTCCTAAACATTGCGCATGCTACTTATATTTATCGTTGGAGGTTTTTATAATAGCGATCAGGGCTCAAATTAATTTTTGTCCACGGGGGCTCTTCCCCCCATAAAAGAGCCCCCGCGAGCCTTCTCACGGGGGCTCTTTTAGTACTGACGGGGGTTCTTTTTATACAAATATCCATTGATTTGGTACCTATGATACTCCTCAATTATTTGCTATTTCATCATTATCATTTTAATCAGCATTTTCCCTCTTACAAATTTACAAGCTACATAGCTGTTACTGACCCCCATCCCCTGATGACGCTCGCTACCCTCTACCTGATCGTAAATACTTTAGCCCCCACTTTGATAAACGTTCCGCGGGGCCTGTGTATATAATATATACGCATACAACAGTGATCTTTATGATGTCTCTAACGTGACATATCTTCTTCTCCCCTTGCAAACGAAAAGGAAAACAAGGTCATTAAAAGGGATTAAGCGACAAATAATGATTGTGATTCAAATTGTGCGAATATTTGTTTGAATAAGCACTGCTATTCACTCGAATCTTCTTTGTAAAAACAACTTTTACAAATCTCAGCCATGCTTACTGAGTTGAGACGTTCCATTCAATGTAAAATACTCATTAAAGAATACACTTCTCCTAATCTAAGAGTGATCTTACAACACAGAGGCAGATTTGCATGGCTGAGATTTGTAAAAGTCGTTTTTACAAAGAAGATTCTGGTGAAAAGCATTGCTTATTCAAAAAAAATCCTTGCATCAATTTGAATCACAATGATTATTTGTCGCATGATCCTTTTATTAAATAACCTCAGGCCCTGGACCCCACGCCAATTTACGATATACCTGATCGTTAATAATCCACGCGGGGCCTGCATGTAACGTGTAAGAGTGGTGGTGATGCAGATTTTTCTTCTGCCCCCCCCCCCTCTTCCAAACGTTTTTGCTCTTTACGTCACAGGCTCACTGCCCCTGGAAGATGAGCCCCCTGGAATGTTTGCCCCCCCCCCCCAATCCCAAACTGCTTCCGGCGCGCCTGCCCGATTGGCACCGAGTAGGGCCACGGGAAAGACACATAGTCTTGTCATGATACACTTCCTTTAAAATATAATGGAGAGGATTAATGGAATGGATTAAATGATGTTTAAATATACAAATAAATCACCAATGTAGTGCGGATCAACAAAAAACAGTACACACTTTGGAAATATCCTCAAAAATAAACATGTCACGATATCTGTATGATTGTTCTTATTGAAGATATTGGTGAAGGTATGTTCAATCAGATGGCACTAAAATTATTGACAATATTTTATGCTTGAGTAAGCACTGGCTAATTGCGAAGAAGAAAAATATCAGGATATTTCCAAAATAATCATAATCTAATTAAGTAATCCCAGTTTGAATGAAAATGTCTCTTATTATTTTCCATACATCATCTCTCATTCGCCTTCCTTTCCCCGATAGTTACTTTCTACTTTTCTTAATGTATTTTCCGAAATGTATCACCCGAAATATCTCATTATCTTTCCACGATAAATAAAAAAAAACGAAATAGGCTTAAATAAATAAATTATGAGATGCATCGTCTAGACATGAAGGTCCCAGTTTTGCATTTTTCTTTATCATTCTGAAGGATTTAAAAACCAGATCATCCTGTTTATTTTTTTGTTATTTTTTTCTTCTACATGCATGAATACCTATCTGACTCCTAGCTTTTGTTACAGCTTTTTTAATGGCCGAGGTAATCCAGTGGCGTAGCTTTATGGGTTAAAATGAGAAAAGAAAAAACAAATGGACCACCTCCCCCCCCCCCCTCCTTCTAATCGGTAGCTTTGAAAATTTGGTGCCCCCCTCATGTGCCCCCTCAATGAATGGACTTACAATTCGCCACTGAGATAACTTGACAAGTATCCAGGAAGGAGGAATAATCTTCAACAAGGTCCTATGGTGTAATATAAAGGCGCTCACTCTCACAATTATCAACATTTTTCGGCGAGACCTCAACAGATCAGCTCCTGGTGTAACGAAACAATGGAAGTCTACACTTCAGTTTTGTTCCTCTCCCTCATCGCTGCAGGTGCCATGGGTATGAGTTACAATGATTTTCTTTTTCTTTTGTCATTGCTTTGTTTTGCTACGTTTTGTTTTGTTTTGCTTTGTTTTTTCGTTTGTTGATGTTTTTTCAAAGTTAAGTGACGCTATTAATTGTAAAAGGTGTTTATTTCACTGTTCAAACTTTTACCTCAGTTCTTTTTTTTTACCCCAGTTCTTATTTTCTAATAATCAACGTTTTCCAATTGCTTGTAATCAGTTTCTTGACTACTTTGTAATCGCTTGATCAGAACTCAGCTTATTATTTAACATGTCGATAACATCAAAGGCAGGGCGTTGTTCTGGCACTCATACTTCGGATGAACATTACGTATACTGCCACTGATGATCGATGCTCCGGTTGCATTCAACTTCAAGACCCTAGTCTAGCCTCTGTACCGTTTCCGTGTTGCGCGCTCAATCAGCTGATAAAATAACACACCCTCAACGTTGACAGTAGACCTTGCCATTCCTCTCATCCAGTTGCGTTCAACTTCAAGACCCTAGCTAGTCCAGCCTCTGTACCGTTTCCGTGTTGCGCGCCCAATCAGCTGATAAAATAACTCACCCTCAACGTTGACAGTAGACCTAATTGCCATTCCTCTCAATTGGGGGATCGCGCGATGTGTGGAGACACGGCGCTGTAAAACGGACAGAAGCTGGACTAACAAGACCCCAAAATCGCTCAATGAAGGCCGACGCCTACACCGTAAGATGACAGGCGCGTAGCTAAGATTTTATTTTAAGGGGCGGCAGTGAGCTTTCGAGTTACTTACAAATAGCGCGAAGCGCTCCCTAGGGGGTGGGTGCAGGGAGGGGGAGTCACGCGGAAGCTTTGACGTTTCATTAAATTATTTGAGAAAGAAGACGATTAGTTGTACCGTTCTCGACTCTTAAAATCCATCTGCACTAGTTTGGCCAGGAGGGTTTAGAACTCCCTGCATGGTCACTGGCAGGTGGTTATCTCATCAAATCAGCTCTCAATTAACATAAGAAAAAGGGACCCCTTGGGGACCAACGGTCACCGCTTAGGCATTGTTTGCTATTATAGAGGGAGCGAGTAGCTACAAGTAGTGCAGTGGGGCTTTAGTCCTTGTCTGAATTCAGTTTCCTCCTCCCGCGCGAAGCGCTGAACTTGAGCTCTGACGTTTCATTAAATTATTAGAGATCGAAAGAAGACGAATCGTTGTACCGTTCTCGACTCTTAATCCGTGTCTCAATTCAGTTTCCCCCTCCCGCGCAAAGCGCGGAAGCTTTGACGGTTCATTAAATTATAAGAGAAAGCAGACGATTCGTTGTACCGTTCTTGACTCTTAATCCTTGTCTGGATTAAGTCCCCTCCCCCCTCCCGCGCGAAAGTTTTGACGTTTTTATGAAATAATTAGAGAAAGAAGACGAGTCGTTGTCCTCGACTCTTAAACCTTGTCTGAATTCAGTTTCTCCCCTCCCGCGCGAAGCCCCATGGGCCCCCCTAGGCAACGCGCCTGGAAGATGGCGCGATCGAAGAAACATTACATCAATGGTAGCCATGCATGTCGGAATAATATGCCTTTAATTAAAATGATTAAGCAAAATATTTACTATAACAATAGCTCATGCCCCTTTTCCCCCTTTTATTTCTATTTTTATTTCTGTCTCTACAGCCGCGCCCCAAGGTAAGATTGCTTTTGTTGTTTTTGGTTGTGGTTGTGGTGGTGATAGGGGTTGGTGTTCTAAATGTAATTTTCGTTTTGTTTGGGGGGTCGGGGTTATTGATGTTATTGTTTTTAGTGCCTTGTTTATATATCTCCTGTATCTTCTTATCATAGCCCAGGTATTGACGTCGCAAGACCATTCACGAAATGTATAATATAATTTGACAATATCAATAACCTGTTGTATAATGTTGAGAAATCAAAACAATGGATTACATATTGTCATTGTAATGTTGGCTAATCTGGTAAAGAGCGCGGATTGTTGCCCTTGAGACGATCGCAAAGGTTTCTGAAATATCAATCAAATGGCAACTCCAATACTCTGGAGGATTTACCATATACGTACATCATGTTTGGATTAAAGGTAATACAAAGTTTTGGTATGGGGTCATGAATTTGGTTCAAATGAACATATTGGAAGCATATGCGATCCTACAATATTCAGTGATTGTTGTCGCGGTTGAAATCGAGTCTAAAGTTATAAAATTATAAGTAATTAAATCTTTATGCTGTATAGCTCCCTCTCAAGGTCAAGATATTAATTAAGCTATAAATCAATGTTTCTTGACTAAAATAGACCGACTAGCTATTCCCGTTTGGAAATTATATACCACAACTACATATTCAGAAATTTTCATGGTCGCAGCTACTATTGTACGGCCGTAGGCGCTATTTGAAATTCATCAAAATTTACCGGGAGCACCGGTAAATTTTTATATTCCATTTTTCTAGAAAGCAGAAGTGTTTTAGGGGCTAAATTTTTTAGTGCTTATAATACATCCACAGGGGCATCCAAATTTATCAAAATTGTAAAGAATCACTTTCCACCCAATTTTCAAAATTTCCCAAAACTTTGTATTACCTTTAAGTAATGAGACATATTGCAATGGTCGCACTTTTCAAGACTCCCGACAAGACTATCGAAATTGCCAAATCAGATGATTGGTTTTTCAAAGGTCTTTCCGCTCTTGTTTTGGGGGATTTACTCTTTACCGGGACCCATATTCATGAAGTAAAAGATAAATTTTTCGAAAATAGGAAAGAGGAAAAAAACTTGCCATTTGAAAGGGATACTCTTTCAATTCACTTTAAGAAATTGGAGACCTTGGAAGGTTTTGTGTAATACAAATGAACTTTTATAAAAGCAACTTTCCAGCCCTCTATCCCAGCAGTGTTTCTTTGCTTTATGTTTGTGTTTGTTTGTTTGTTTTGATTTTGTTTGTTTGTTTGTTTTGTTTTTTTGTCGGGGGGGGGGGGTAATCTTTATCTCTCTCTCTGGGGGAGTTTTTCTCTTTTCAGAGGTAGTACTGTATTTGTTATTTGTTATTTTAAAACAATATTTTGACAGACTATAATATTTCATGTTCAAGTATTTTTGTTTAATTCAACAGATAAAGCGTTTTTGAAAGAAGCAAAAAATGAACATGAAATGACTAAGCATTTTATCATTATTATTATTACTATTATTGTTTTAAACGAATAAGGAAATGTATGAAAGATTTGTTTTGTTCAGCAATTGATGTTAGTTATTAATTGTACTTTTGAATTTTTTTATTTTATTATTCTGAATGTGATGTCAAGTAAGTAAAATGAAAATTGCATGATTTCGATTATATGTATTGCCTCTGGTATTGAGAAAATGAAATATTCATGATTTTGATAGAAACCATACTAGGCTAGCTGTGCATAGGCCAGAGGCGTCCCTTCGGGGGGGGGGGGGCAGGGGGGCACAGTGCCTCACTCACTTTTCAAGCACCCGAAGAGTGCCCCTTTTTACATAGGAAAAGTTCCCCTTTAACTTTGAAAGAAGTGCCCCTTTTTACATAGGAATAGTGCCCCTTTTACTTTGACAAGTGCCCCTATTAATTTGTAAAAGTGCCTCTTCCCCTTTTCAACTATGATAAGTCTCCCTTTTCCTTCGACAAGTTCCCTTTTTCCTTTGCAATAAGTGTCCATTTTACAGTTCTCATAAGTGCCCTTTTTTATCTCTAGTAAGTGCCCCTTTCCAGGCACGACAGGTGCCTCTTTACTTTTGTAATAAGTACCCCTTCCCCTTTTAATAACTACCCCCATTTTAACTCGGGTAAGCGCACCTTATATTCTCACATCTGCCTCTTTTCCTTTCTAAGAAGTGCCCCTTTTCCTAATGATAAGTGCCTCATTAAAATAAAGAGCCACTTCCGTGAGATCTCGGGAGATTTGTGTGTTGATACTGTTGTATTTTGTTGGTTATACGATCACCAGAGAACGATATCCGTCTCGTGACAAAGTTCACGGCCACCCGGGCAGGCCGTGTCGAAGTCTTTCACGGAGGCAGCTGGGGAAGCGTGTGCAACCTGAACTTCGGTATGGAAGACGCCAACGTTGTCTGCAGGCAGTGGGGCTACCCTGCCGGTGCACGCGGATTTAGGTACTTCGCATCGAGGTACGGTCGTGGCCAAGGTCCTCTCGTGCTCACCAACGTGAGATGCACAGGCACTGAGGCGAAACTGACCGACTGCCCGGCTGCCCCCTGGGGGCAAAACAGGTGCCCCCGCAACCAAGAAGCCGGTGTTATGTGCAGGGGTAAGTGAAAATACTATGCACGTCATTCGTAGCTAAGGACGTCAATGTCATTTCTAATGTCTTAAATTGAATAATCATGCAGCTTGATTGACATTTGCTTTTAGACTGAGGGAATCATCTTTAACAATCCATTTGGGTGGCTTTTGAGATTTCATACTTCACTTTCATTTTTATAAACTGCTCCAAAAAATAATCTGCACTTTTAGTTCGAGCGATGATATCCCTCGTGATACTATTTCATCATACTGGACAGTGGAATCATTGAAAATCTTGCTTATTCTCATTTAGAATAATGCCAAATTGGTACTGATTTTGCAATCATGGAATGTGCCATACACCTGAATTTGGGGTCACGTAAAAAATGAAGTTTTGCAAAATGTAGTATCATTGTAAACACAATCCATCTTCCAAACAAATGAATAATCCATGACTATTAAAGCCCATCTGCACTAGTTTGGCAAGGAGGGATTAATCCTCCCTGCATGGTCACTGACAGGTGGTTATCTTATCAAATCAGCTCTCAATTAACATAAGAAAAAGGGGATCATGGGGACCAACGGTCACCATTTAGGCATTGTTTGCTATATAGAGGGCGCAAATAGCTATAATTAGTACAATGGGGCTTTAATATATCATATAACGTCTTTTGTTTCTCCCTATTTCACAGGAGAACCTTCCGGTAAGTTTATTCCATGTTTATTATCTAATGATAAGTTAATTTAGGCCTATGTTAAAACTTAAAGGGATTTGGTAACATTATTCGATGAGAGAAAATGGTGCTAAGGTAGTGACTTCAATGCTAGATGTACAATTAAAGGAAACCGAACCCCAAGTAATAACTTTACTTATTCTGAGAGATTTATTATATTATATTATTGCCCATAAATCTACAAGATTCCCCACCAAAGTGTATGAGAGAGGTATAAAGCAAAAATAAAGTACAGTTTCTCAGCATGACATGGGCATCGCCATTTTCTTGATAATGTGATGTACTATGCGAAGTCGTTTATCAAGTATGTATTCAAATTTATGGATGCTTCTTTCCCAGACGTGTGTGGTGATGAAGCATTTCATTCACCTGCTATTATCCTTCGTACTATAATTGCCAGAACGCAAATTGCATAAATAAGTTAGTGCTCTTCGGGGGTGAAGGTTTCTCATAAATGAAATAGATTTGTCAACTGCTATAGTGTAGTATTTATAAATGAATTGTGTTACAATAAATTGTGCCCCTGTTATTTATTTTTCACCTAATATAATTTCTATCATCTCAGTTATTATTTGTTTTCATTGAAAAGTAAAGGTTTCGTTATTGATTTAAAAATTCTTTCCAACTAAAGCTTGTTGCATGATACATGTACAACTTCATCTGGTACGTCACATTTTCAAGAAAATGGCTGCGCCCATGTCATGCTAAAAGGCAAGACATCATGCCAGGAACATCGTCATTTATTATATCTCTTGTACATTTTCGTAAGGAATATTGTACATCAAAGGGCAGGAATACATCTCATTTTTCAGAATACCTACACTTATTCTTTGGGTTTAGGTTTCCTTTAAAGATAATCTGAACGTTTGAGTGAAAACAGACCATTATTAAAGATATAGACCGGTAGTGGTAAAATTGCGGTTGAAGGCGTTTGGGTGCAAAATATCCATTCAATATTGTTTAAATATTGCCTTCAGAGGTTTAGATGGCAATACTACACCTAAATTCGCAAAAAAAAAGCAGAAATATATGCCCAAATGTTCAACGTTGAAATGGCTTCGCGATATCTATCCAGGCCGGATCGATATGATAATTTACCAAATATATCAATTAGTAGGCGGCTTCCCTGCAAAATTGGTATCATCACGTATTAGTCAAAACATATTCTCCCAACTATATTATTATAATTTAATTAAATTTTATGTGAATGTAAATCGTCACAAAGCAATGAGTCGGCTCTATATACCATTCCAAACATTATTTTAAGCGTTGAAAGATTTTTCAAAAGCCTGTTTTATGTCCTTTTTTCATGGGACATTTACAAAATTGGTTGGGAGAATTTACTGTTCGAGGGTTTGCACAGTGACGCCTTCAAAGAAAACCATAAATATCTATGTGGTTTGAGAATTTGTCAGGATTTTTTTCATATAAGAGGGTTAGTACAGTAAAAGGAATATAAAAGGTAACATATCATACAAAAAATACGCAGTAAGTTGACAGAGGTCGCAGAGATGTTTTTGTCAGTCTTTAAAAGGTTGCCAGGGGTCTCCGCAGCATTTTGGTCGGCTGGAGGTTGACGCTGCTTCATTGAAACCCTTTTGTCGACCAAAATTATTGTGGAAAGGTTTTCCTTGGTCTTCCAAGGGTATGTGACAGTTCTCAGACTGATTGCCGACTGATCCCCAGTTGTTGCCGATTATTACCGGGCGATATTTGGTTGAGAAAAGTTGATCTAAGAATAATCTAGGATCAGTTACTGATCAAAGGGCAAGTCCACCCTGATATTCATTTTATTTCTTAGCGAGACAGAAAAAAACACGAGAGGAACATGTCAGAGAAAGTTTGAGCAAATTCCGATAAAATTTAGAAAGTTATTTACATTTGAAGTTGCGATCGATCAAACACAAATTGGCAACACTGTGACGTATCTTGCGAGCTCCTCTCCAATTTGATCAGTACGTACAATTTCATAAACTTTTATTTTCTTCGTCATTGATGACGGAATAGATTTGTCCATACAGGGGTTGAATAGAAGCATGTTTGCATTAATACTATTTAATACAGGGGTTGAATAGAAGCATGTTTGCATTAATACTATTTAATACAGGGGTTGAATAGAAGCATGTTTGCATTAATACTATTTAATACAGGGGTTGAATAGAAGCATGTTTGCATTAATACTATTTAGGTTGCATGTATGTTGAAAATTTGCTCGAGGAAAATTCGTGTTCTTTTCGTTTTTGATAATTATATTGTTGCTTATACTGCTAGTTCACAAATTCAGTTTGTTTTATACTTTTAAATTAAATGAAAAAAGGATGAAAAAAGGAGAAGAATGAAAACTTACTTTATTACTTGGATCATGTTATTCTGCGATGATTTATTTTCTGCTGCAACAGCCTGGTTAAAACACCAAATGTCAGTCCAAAAGTTAGATAAAGTCTGATCTACTATTAAATTGATGTTACGTATGCTAATCTGTCTGTAGCGGATCAAGAAGAAGAAACAAATCCCTCTATTTCATAATAGGCCACTCCGGAGATAGGAATAATAACACAAAATACAAAAACGCTTTTTTTTTTTTTTTTTTTTTTTAAATCTTTTTTTCTTTTTGTTCTTCTCTTTTTCTTTTTTCTTTTCTTTTTCTAACCGTGATTTAATATATGAATTATATGCATGACTGTAAATTTCCATTTTCACGTCTTTTTTCGGTACCTTCTTATAGTTAAAATTTATGTGCCCTCACTGAGCGTTCATGAATGAAAAGGTTCTTAATTTTGTCTCTGGATTAGCCGCTGCATGTTTTCGAGGATACCTTTATATCTCTCATCTGATTAAATTATCCTTTAGTTAGTGTTGATGAAAATTGCTGTAAAGTGGTAGTCTCACTTAACATTAAGTTTGGTTTTAATCTTAAGCACAATGAGAGAAATCGATCAGTGAGAGTATGGGGAAATTCTAATAACAGATAATTTCGGTAAATTCGGATGTGCTCGGTTAAAGGGATAGTTGAGTTCTGTTCTCAGACCGAAAATGCCTTCAAAGTGCATGCTTATTGCTAGCTCTTAATCTTAATGACATTTCTAGTGCCCTTTTGGGACCTAAAATTGCTATGAAGGTAATTTTAGACCCCAAAATGGGTAAATTTTAAACAATACGATCATACCAATTCAGCTCCACTTTCAAAAAAAAATACGGTGACCGTTAATTTATTAATTAATAATGACAATACATGGGCCGGCTGGACGGGCTGGTTGTGCGTAATATAACCAACACGATAAAGCCAACAAACAAATCCAACATCGGCATTGCCTGGCTGAAATACAACGTAAAAGGCGCTATTCCATTTTTTTCAACGGCTTTTTCAAATTATCGAATATTTGTGGTGGTACACAAATATTAGAAATCGTTATATTTATGGATATTTCAGCCGTCTCTGAACCGATTTTGATCAAACAAAGATGATTTTGTCATTTAAATTGTATGTTCTTTCAAATTCGACACTCAGTTTTTCATTATCTCACAAACAAATTATTTAGTGTAGCGCCCTCTGCAACAGAACTCTACTTTATATCCCTTTGTCAGCTTTACAAATGATCGATTCATACTTTATTAGATGTGCTATTGTAAATGAAATTTTATCCATAATTAATATTTTGCAGTTTAAGGATGTTTGTGTTGCTTTTGAATGGATTCCGTCACATTGCGATATTAGGGGCAATGAGATCGTAGATCGGGCTGCCAAAAAAGGAGCCATGAAAAGGTGTATAGACATAGTTATACCAAATACAAGAAGTGAATTGGCAGCCTCTCGTTTGATCCATTATAACAAATTATGGCAAGCAGAATGGGACAATGCAGAACACGGTAGATTTTTATATGCTTTGCATAGCGACGTTTCAAAGCCCATACATAGACAAGGCCTATCTCGCAGAGAAGAATGCTTGATACAACAACTAAGAGTAGGTAACTGTAGTTTAAATTATTACCTTTTTCAAATTAACCAACACGATACTGGTCTTTGTGAAGTTTGTCAAGAAGATGAAACAATTAAACATTTTATTTTCTATTGTACAAAATACGACAAAGATAGACGTCTCTTAAAAGAAAGGATTAAATTGAACAACCCCAATCTGAAACAATTATTGATGTCTAACCCAATTTTTACTCGTGAATTATTGGGTTACATATACGATACTAATCGTTTTAGATAGCTTTTAAAGCTATCAGGGATCCCCTTAACTTAAGTCGATCCTGTAATAATATATAAAATGAAGTATTTGCGGTTTTTCCATGAACAATTTCAACTAACTCCCATCTCGCCTTTTATGTGCATTTTATGCAATTTTAATATTGCAGCTTTTTTTTTTTTTTTTTTTTTTTTTTTTTTTTTTTTTTTTTTTTTTTTTTTTTTTTTTTTTTTTTTTTTTTTTTTTTTTTTTTTTTTTTTTTAAAACCATATCACTATTAATTTCATTTCACCAAGGAAAGTCGCTCGTGGGCTTGATTTCCGAAGCCCACGCCAAAGCTATACACGAAATTGACTGGCGCAAATAATCTTTGAGATTGAAGAGCGCCATCTAAACGAAGAACCAACCAACCAACCTTTAATCAAAACGATCATGGTCACGTTTTCCAGGTCGTGTCAAATATGTTGTTCCGAATTTGTACAAACGTTCGAATTCCTAATTGTTATTATTTGTTTCTATTTGTGTTTGTTATCATTATTTTTTTATATTTTGTGTTGTTGTTGTGTTTTTTAAAAACCCAGGATGGCCTAATCACACGATTGCATTCTTGCCCTTATGTAACTCAAAACATGAAGAAGAAAATGTCACACCACAAAATGTTAAAGGTGAAGACCAGTATTGGAAACGCCCCAATTTAAAAAATGAAATGGAAGCTCTTATTACCAATCATGTGAAAGAATATGTTTTGACTAATACATGATGATACAAAATTTGCCGGGAAACCGCCTACTAATTGATGTATTTGTTAAATTAGTTTATATATTGGTGTATGAGAGATAAACGCACGTGTCACGCACGTGTGCGTAGTTCCATATACATCTTTCTGTGTACAGTGCTTGTAACTTTACGAAGACTGGGCCAAATTTCTTATCATTTTGATGATTCCAGAACCTTGCAGTACACACCAATACTTATATGCTAGATGATGAAACTGTTCTGATCGATTCCACAACGTTTCTTACACTGCACAAGTATGACATAAGAGCAAATGGTATATGAACCAACAATGTTTGCAAAGTTTGTTCAAAAATTAAATGAATAAGTACATGGCAATGTACGAAGATACAGCAGTGCATTGTAGCCATGTCGGAATAGTACCCTGCCTCTAACATGATTAGGCAAAATATTAACTACAACAAAATGTCATGCACCTTTCCCCTTTTATTCCTATTTTTACTTCTGTCTCTACAGCCACGCCCAACGGTAAGATTACTTTTGTTGTTATTTTTGTTGGTGGTGGTGGTGTTGTAAATGTTGTTGCTTTATTTTTTCTTCCCCTTTATCCTCTTATCATAACCCAATTACTAACATCGCTGGGCCATTTTGGTCTTGTTACTGGTGGTGTTTTTTTTTTGTAATAGTTTTTGTGGAATCGGGGTTGTAGTTGTTGTTGTTGTTGTTGCTTTGTTTATATATCTCCTGTATCCTCTTATCATAACCCAAGTATTGACGTCGCCAGACCATTTCACCAAATTTATACTCTAATTTGACAATGTCCATAACCCATTATATAATTTAGAGCAGCGTTTTTCAACCTTTTATTAGTGACAGGTCTCCCCTTTCCCAAATTGATCTCGTTGCCCAGAATTATTCTGTTTCTAAAATGTTTGGAGCGAGTGAAGAGAATGAGAGTGGTTTAATAATATTTAGATATAGAATATAATAATTGTACGATATACCTTGCTGCCTGAACATGACGACATTCAGCCACCTCGCTGCCAAGAAGAAGGATATAAGGGCTTCTCGTCGCCCAAATATTGAGGTAGTCAGACAATTCGCTGCCTGAAACAATTTCGTTTTTAAATGTTACGAGCGATGAAGAAACACATTTAATTATCTTTAAAATGTTATTTCGTAAGGAAAATAGTCCTTCATCATAGTAGTTTTTAATATTTCTTTTTCACGAAATTGATGTTAATCTAAAACTAGTTTTTCTCTCGCGGTACCCCTCAGGGGCGGATCTAGCTTTTTGCCAAGGGGGGGGGGGGGGGGGGGAGGGGTTGACCCAGTGGCGGATCCAGGATTTTCCAAAAATCGCGCCGTTTTACTGTTTTACTTTTTTCTTCTTCTTTTTCCCCCTTTTTTTTGACTTGGCCGCCCAAGGTTAAACCGCCGAAACCCCTAGATCCGCGTCCCTGCCCCTAGAGATGTCTTGCGACACCCCTGTTGAAAAACGCTGATCTAGAGAAATCAAAATGCAGGATGATATCATTGTACTGTTGACTAATCGGGTGAAGAACAAGGCTTTTTGCCCTATGTAGACTCGGAGACGATCGCAAAGATTTTTAAAATATAAATTAAATGGCTTTTTTTCCATAGACACCATGTTTGGATTATTTGTTTCTGGCTTTATTCATTACCGGGCCCATATTCATGATATTGATATTAACCGTACTAGGCTAGCTGTGCGCTTTAGCACATACATGTACATCTAGTTAGTTAACAACTAGGCTGGATCAGGCTTTATGAATGTGAGCCCTGAAGTCTTTTCGATTTGTGTAAATTCATTTGGATTTTGTGAGATATGTGTTTTTGATACTATTGTATTTATTTTTGATTATACGACCACAGAGAACGATATCCGTCTGGTGAGCGACTTCCCCACGTTCACCCGGATGGGCCGTGTCGAAGTCTACCACGAGGGCACGTGGGGCAGCGTGTGCAACCAAGATGATTTTGATTTGCGATCCGCCAGCGTTGCCTGCGTCCAATGGGGCTACCGCTCCGGTGCTTACGCATTAGTTTACTCATTAGCGGGTTACGGAAGTGGAAGTGGTCCTCTCATACTCTCCAACGTGAGATGCACAGGCACTGAGGCGAAACTGACCGACTGCCCGGCTGACCCCTGGGGGCAAAACCAGTGCACCCGCGAGCAAGAAACCGGTATTATATGCAAAGGTAAGATGACGTACTATCGCTGATTAATTATGCCATCAGTAGCTTAGAATGTAAATGTAATGTTTAATGTTTGTTAATGAAATAATTAGCTGGCTTAATTTATATTTGCTATTCATCATGTTTTACAGGGAATCTTCTTTACATTTGCCATTTAGGTTGCTTCCATGCAGTGAGATTCCCCACTTCACTTTTATCTTTAAAAACTCCTCCAAAAGAAATCCGCAATTCAAGTTTGAGCTTTGATATCTCTCGTATTAGGCTACTACTTCATTGAAAAGCCTGCTTATTCTCGTTTACCGTGCTGCCCCAATCCGGTGGTGAATGGGGTCCAGTCAAAAGTGAAATTTTGCAAAACGCATTAGTATTGGCAATAGAAAACCACTGTGAACACAATCTGTCTTCCAAACAAATGAAGAATTCATAATTATTTACAATTTTGTTATAACGTCCCTTTTTTTCTTTCTTCCTATTTCACAGGAGATCGCCGCGGTAAGTTTATGCGACATTTATTCTCCTAATGATAAGTTAAGTTAACCGGTGGCGGATCCAGGGGGGGGGGGGGGGAGCCCGGGGGGCCCGCCCCCCCCCCCCCTGGGAAAAAAACGTGTAAAAACACGTGATTTTTACCTTTTTGGGGGTGTTGGCCCCCCCCCCTGGCGCTCAAGGGGGGGGGGGGGGGTGCAAATGTTTAAATTTTGGAGGGACAAAAAAAAATTTGTGCTCACTACCCCCCCCCCCCCCCCCCCCTAAATAATGTCTGATAATTTTAAATGATGTTGCAAATCGATCTAATGTGGGTGCAGCAAAAAAAAAGTCCCTCCATTTCATAATAAGCCACTTCGGAGATACAACTTGTACAGTAGGCCATTTTCGTAATGTAATCAAATCTAATGCACAAGTCTTTTTTTAAGTCCTTTCGTTACAAATGATTCCATACACCGGTTACGAATAATTGTATTTTTAATTAATATCATTTTAACACTCGCTCACAACATTTTAGAAACAGGATAATTCTGGGCAACGAGATGCCCGAAAATATCCTAATGTTCGTGTATCGAGGTGATTAAATATTTGATATGTGTATATATGCATTCGGCAGTGAGGTGCCAGCTTTCATAATGTTATATCTTATATATATAGTTTTATATCTTTCCTAATGTGTCTTGATTGCAAAATAATATTTTTACCATATTATATATTTTTTGTTCGCTCGCTGCGCTCGCCCGCTAACTTTAGAAACAAATGTGCCCGTTGGTGTATACATGGCACTTGATGAGTGTCATAGTGATGCAAAACTAGTTTTCTGTGATCAACTTGGGATAGGGTACGTGACGCGAAACTTGTTATTTCTTAAAAAGGGTACCGTAACTAATGAAAAAACGCTGAAAAACGCTGAAATAAATGATCCCAAATATCCGCAGATCTATAACATAATAGAGACGTCCCACTTTCTGCATTTTATTGAATGATCACAGCAAAAGTTATGGAGCTGCTTCACAAATGCTTTTTCCCTCTTGAAAAGAATACCCCCCCCCCCCCCTGCGTATCATAGAATGTACCGCCGGTGCATACATGAATAATGAAAACATTGGCCATTGATCTCCTACCAGTTGTTTATTATTGCCGATCAATCGCCGAAAAACTGCCAACCAATCGTAAATATTTCCAGGAGCTGTCACAAATAATGTTTACAAAATCGTTATTGTTCGGACAATTTGTAAAGGATATTTGGCAACCGATCGGCAACTGCCCTTCAACCTATCTACCGTGTAAGTCAAAAAAAAGTTTACACCTAGAAAATTGCTAATTATTTAAAAAAATCATCTATGAACAGTAAGGTATTATACATCTTATGAAAGAGTGTTTTATCCCAAATCATTTGGTATCATTTTTGTGTGGTATGTGTTCACGCTTGGATGAACATGAGGCACTGTTTGCCAGAGTGAAAAAATCGACTTGCGCCAAAGTGATGCCTTCATCATGTATTATGTTGGGATTAGCGGAGTGAGAGAATGAATTGAATGTATCAAATGAAATGCATTGCATATGCTTTTGGCAGAAGCAATTTCACGCATAAATGTACTTTGATATTTGATATTTGAAATGTGTGGCATGATTAATTTTGTTATTGTTATTTGTTATTTGGATCTGTAAAGACGGAATTAATACCCAAATCCAAATTGTTTATTCAAACATCACACAAGCTACTTTGGCGCAAATTGATTTTTGCACTCTCGCAAACAATGCCTCCTGTTCATCCAAGCGTGAACACATACCACACAAAAATGATACCAAATGATTTGGGATAAAACACTCTTTCATAAGATGTATAATCATTTACTGTTTATAGATGATTTTTGAAATAATTAGCAATTTTCTAGGTGTAAACTTTTTTTGACTCACACTGTATAACAGTTACTGATCGCCCATTCTAAAGTTTTTCAAAATGGTTATCGATGGTCGCTGCTTTTTCTGGTTGTCAGACGTCGTTAAATTTAATTGGATTATATTGACAGCTCTATGTTTTCTCTTTTAAATTACAGGACAGATAAATGCGAGGGGGCTTTATGACATGACAGAACAACTGGTAAGAACAACACCAACAATCGTATTACCCCCACCCTTGAATAGAGGGGCGAGGCAATCTTACCGCCACCCCCATCCCGAAAAACTAAATATATAATTATAATTAAAATAATGATAATAATAAATAAAAACAATTAAAAAAATAATGAATAAACAATTAAACCAAATTTAAAGAATGAAAGACAAAATATTAGAGATTTTCTGAAGGCCGTTCATTTTTTGTTTTTATATGACTGTGGACAGATTTTCGGCATACTTTGGCTTCGCTGCTTCACGAGTGCTTGCTCGCATTCGTAATAGCAGTTTTTGTTCATGCATGTACTGTAGGCCTACTGTGCTGAGTGCTTCACAGGCGCTATTGATCGCACCATCAGATTATCAGATTATCTCAAAAATAAACTTGGCACTGGGGGGATTTTTTGCTTGGCACAATGGGGATTAGCCCTGTGGCTCTGGGCTGTATTCATTATGGCAGGTTAAGAGTTAACAGCACTATATAACTGTTTGTACCAACAGGAAGATGAAACCTATGCCGAGAAGGAAGAAGAGTTTTTCCAGAATCTGAAGGTGGGCATCTCTCATTATTAATGTATGGAAAGGCACACAGGGGGGGGGGGGAGGGTAATTTGTCGAAGGGTGTAACCATTATTGATGGGGAGGACGGGCCTGACAATTACCCAATTTTATTTCATTTTTTCCCGATTTTGTTTTTTTCCCTCGTTTTTTCCTCGCTATTATCCCTATTTTCCAGATTTTCCCCTTATTTTCTCTATTTTTTTCTTAATTTACCCTATTTCCCCCCGATTTGCTTACCCCCAAAAAGGGGAGGGGGGGAATGTTGTTAGATGCCTCCCCCCGGAATCCTCTTCTTCTTTTTTTTTTACTCAAGGGGGGCGTGGTTGAGGGGAATTTAAAAAAAAAATAGTGCTCACTATCACCCATGAGAGGGAGCAATGCAAGTATTTGGGACAGTGGTGGAATGAGCCCGTTTACAATGGAATTAACATTTGTAAAATGTAGCCTAATAAAACACATTTGAAGAAAAAACAAACATACATACATACTTGAAAACGAAATGATAAGGCTTTTGAAAGAAAACATCTATAGGTCCCATACCAAGCAGAAATTAAAAGAATGATCAAATGCTTGAATCGAACTGATAATTAGGCTTTGGAACATTTCAATTGCACATTTTGATATGCACTGAATTATGCGCATCGTGACGTTATAGTTATTTCTTTTCTGATTTTAGATAGAGAAAGGGGGCTCAATGAGGTATTTTGTATTTAAAAATAACTGAAAAAATTGTCGTAGCAGCCCAAAATAGTTCATATTCTCATCCCGTTGGCATGTCCTAAAAAGACACATCAAATAATACGTAAAATTGGAGGGGGAGGGAAAACGGGCTGTTATATAAACGTCCGAGCTTTTCCCTTAGATTTTCTTACACTCGAGTTCCTGATTGTCACCTTTAAGAGCACTATAACTGTTTGTACCAACAGGAAGAAGACGAAGCCTATCAAGAGAAGAAAGAGCTCGAGCTCGTGGCTGAGATCCTGGCCCTACTCGAGGATGGCAAAGGTAAGATGACGTACTATCGCTGATTAATTATGCCATCCGTAGCTTAGAATGTAAATGTAATGTTTAATGTTTGTTAATGAAATAATTAGCTGGCTTAATTTATATTTGCTATTCATCATGTTTTACAGGGAATCTTCTTTACACTTGCCATTTAGGTTGCTTCCATGCAGTGAGATTCCCCACTTCACTTTTATCTTTAAAAACTCCTCCAAAAGAAATCTGCAATTCAAGTTTGAGCTTTGATATCTCTCGTAGTAGGCTACTACTTGTTCATACTTGATTGGTATCATTGAAAAGCCTGCTTATTCTCGTTTACCGTGCTGCCCCAATCCGGTGGTGAATGGGGTCCAGTCAAAAGTGAAATTTTGCAAAACGCATTAGTATTGGCAATAGAAAACCACTGTGAACACAATCTGTCTTCCAAACAAATGAAGAATTCATAATTATTTACAATTTTGTTATAACGTCCCTTTTTTCTGTCTTCCTATTTCACAGGAGATCGCCGCGGTAAGTTTATGCGACATTTATTCTCCTAATGATAAGTTAAGTTAACCGGTGGCGGATCCAGGGGGGGGGGGAGCCCGGGGGGCCCGCCCCCCCCCCCCCCTGGGAAAAAAAATGTGTAAAAACACGTGATTTTTACCTTTTTGGGGGTGTTGGCCCCCTCCCCCCCCCTGGCGCTCAAGGGGGGGGGGGGGGTGCAAATGTTTAAATTTTGGAGGGACAAAAAAAAATTGTGCTCACTACCCCCCCCCCCCCTAAATAATGTCTGATAATTTTAAATGATGTTGCAAATCGATCTAATGTGGATGCAGCAAAAAAAAGTCCCTCCATTTCATAATAAGCCACTTCGGAGATACAACTTATACAATAGGCCATTTTCGTAATGTAATCAAATCTAATGCACAAGTCTTGTTTTAAGTCCTTTCGTTACAAATGATTCCATACACCGGTTACGAATAATTGTATTTTTAATTAATATCATTTTAACACTCGCTCACAACATTTTAGAAACAGGATAATTCTGGGCAACGAGATGCCCGAAATATCCTAATGTTCGTGTATCGAGGTGATTAAATATTTGATATGTGTATATATGCATTCGGCAGTGAGGTGCCAGCTTTCATAATGTTATATCTTATATATATAGTTTTATATCTTTCCTAATGTGTCTTGATTGCAAAATAATATTTTTACCATAATTTTTTGTTCGCTCGCTGCGCTCGCCCGCTAACTTTAGAAACAAATGTGCCCGTTGGTGTATACATGGCACTTGATGAGTGTCATAGTGATGCAAAACTAGTTTTCTGTGATCAACTTGGGATAGGGTACGTGACGCGAAACTTGTTATTTCTTAAAAAGGGTACCGTAACTAATGAAAAAACGCTGAAAAACGCTGAAATAAATGATCCCAAATATCCGCAGATCTATAACATAATAGAGACGTCCCACTTTCTGCATTTTATTGAATGATCACAGCAAAAGTTATGGAGCTGCTTCACAAATGCTTTTTCCCTCTTGAAAAGAATACCCCCCCCCCCCCTGCGTATCATAGAATGTACCGCCGGTGCATACATGAATAATGAAAACATTGGCCATTGATCTCCTACCAGTTGTTTATTATTGCCGATCAATCGCCGAAAAACTGCCAACCAATCGTAAATATTTCCAGGAGCTGTCACAAATAATGTTTACAAAATCGTTATTGTTCGGACAATTTGTAAAGGATATTTGGCAACCGATCGGCAACTGCCCTTCAACCTATCTACCGTGTAAGTCAAAAAAAAGTTTACACCTAGAAAATTGCTAATTATTTTTAAAAATCATCTATGAACAGTTAGGTATTATACATCTTATGAAAGAGTGTTTTATCCCAAATCATTTGGTATCATTTTTGTGTGGTATGTGTTCACGCTTGGATGAACATGAGGCACTGTTTGCCAGAGTGAAAAAATCGACTTGCGCCAAAGTGATGCCTTCATCATGTATTATGTTGGGATTAGCGGAGTGAGAGAATGAATTGAATGTATCAAATGAAATGCATTGCATATGCTTTTGGCAGAAGCAATTTCACGCATAAATGTACTTTGATATTTGATATTTGAAATGTGTGGCATGATTAATTTTGTTATTGTTATTTGTTATTTGGATCTGTAAAGACGGAATTAATACCCAAATCCAAATTGTTTATTCAAACATCACACAAGCTACTTTGGCGCAAATTGATTTTTGCACTCTCGCAAACAATGCCTCCTGTTCATCCAAGCGTGAACACATACCACACAAAAATGATACCAAATGATTTGGGATAAAACACTCTTTCATAAGATGTATAATCATTTACTGTTTATAGATGATTTTTGAAATAATTAGCAATTTTCTAGGTGTAAACTTTTTTTGACTCACACTGTATAACAGTTACTGATCGCCCATTCTAAAGTTTTTCAAAATGGTTATCGATGGTCGCTGCTTTTTCTGGTTGTCAGACGTCGTTAAATTTAATTGGATTATATTGACAGCTCTATGTTTTCTCTTTTAAATTACAGGACAGATAAATGCGAGGGGGCTTTTTGACATGACAGAACAACTGGTAAGAACAACACCAACAATCGTATTACCCCCACCCTTGAATAGAGGGGCGAGGCAATCTTACCGCCACCCCCATCCCGAAAAACTAAATATATAATTATAATTAAAATAATGATAATAATAAATAAAAACAATTAAAAAAATAATGAATAAACAATTAAACCAAATTTAAAGAATGAAAGACAAAATATTAGAGATTTTCTGAAGGCCGTTCAGTTTTTTTTTTTATATGACTGTGGACAGATTTTCGGCATACTTTGGCTTCGCTGCTTCACGCGTGCTTGCTCGCATTCGTAATAGCAGTTTTTGTTCATGCATGTACTGTAGGCCTACTGTGCTGAGTACTTCACAGGCGCTATTGATCGCACCATCAGATTATCAGATTATCTCAAAAATAAACTTGGTACTGGGGGGATTTTTTGCTTGGCACAATGGGGATTAGCCCTGTGGCTCTGGGCTGTATTCATTATGGCAGGTTAAGAGTTAACAGCACTATATAACTGTTTGTACCAACAGGAAGATGAAACCTATGCCGAGAAGGAAGAAGAGTTTTTCCAGAATCTGAAGGTGGGCATCTCTCATTATTAATGTATGGAAAGGCACACAGGGGGGGGGGGGGGGGAGGGTAATTTGTCGAAGGGTGTAACCATTATTGATGGGGAGGACGGGCCTGACAATTACCCGATTTTATTTCATTTTTTCCCGATTTTGTTTTTTCCCTCGTTTTTTCCTCGCTATTATCCCTATTTTCCAGATTTTCCCCTTATTTTCTCTATTTTTTCTTAATTTACCCTATTTCCCCCCGATTTGCTTACCCCAAAAAAGGGGAGGGGGGAATGTTGTTAGATGCCTCCCCCCGGAATCCTCTTCTTCTTTTTTTTTTACTCAAGGGGGGCGTGGTTGAGGGGAATTTAAAAAAAAAATAGTGCTCACTATCACCCATGAGAGGGAGCAATGCAAGTATTTGGGACAGTGGTGGAATGAGCCCGTTTACAATGGAATTAACATTTGTAAAATGTAGCCTAATAAAACACATTTGAAGAAAAAACAAACATACATACATACTTGAAAACGAAATGATAAGGCTTTTGAAAGAAAACATCTATAGGTCCCATACCAAGCAGAAATTAAAAGAATGATCAAATGCTTGAATCGAACTGATAATTAGGCTTTGGAACATTTCAATTGCACATTTTGATATGCACTGAATTATGCGCATCGTGACGTTATAGTTATTTCTTTTCTGATTTTAGATAGAGAAAGGGGGCTCAATGAGGTATTTTGTATTTAAAAATAACTGAAAAAATTGTCGTAGCAGCCCAAAATAGTTCATATTCTCATCCCGTTGGCATGTCCTAAAAAGACACATCAAATAATACGTAAAATTGGAGGGGGAGGGAAAACGGGCTGTTATATAAACGTCCGAGCTTTTCCCTTAGATTTTCTTACACTCGAGTTCCTGATTGTCACCTTTAAGAGCACTATAACTGTTTGTACCAACAGGAAGAAGACGAAGCCTATCAAGAGAAGAAAGAGCTCGAGCTCGTGGCTGAGATCCTGGCCCTACTCGAGGATGGCAAAGGTAAGATGACGTACTATCGCTGATTAATTATGCCATCCGTAGCTTAGAATGTAAATGTAATGTTTAATGTTTGTTAATGAAATAATTAGCTGGCTTAATTTATATTTGCTATTCATCATGTTTTACAGGGAATCTTCTTTACATTTGCCATTTAGGTTGCTTCCATGCAGTGAGATTCCCCACTTCACTTTTATCTTTAAAAACTCCTCCAAAAGAAATCTGCAATTCAAGTTTGAGCTTTGATATCTCTCGTAGTAGGCTACTACTTGTTCATACTTGATTGGTATCATTGAAAAGCCTGCTTATTCTCGTTTACCGTGCTGCCCCAATCCGGTGGTGAATGGGGTCCAGTCAAAAGTGAAATTTTGCAAAACGCATTAGTATTGGCAATAGAAAACCACTGTGAACACAATCTGTCTTCCAAACAAATGAAGAATTCATAATTATTTACAATTTTGTTATAACGTCCCTTTTTTCTGTCTTCCTATTTCACAGGAGATCGCCGCGGTAAGTTTATGCGACATTTATTCTCCTAATGATAAGTTAAGTTAACCGGTGGCGGATCCAGGGGGGGGGGGGAGCCCGGGGGGCCCGCCCCCCCCCCCTGGGAAAAAAAACGTGTAAAAACACGTGATTTTTACCTTTTTGGGGGTGTTGGCCCCCCCCCCTGGCGCTCAAGGGGGGGGGGGGGGGTGCAAATGTTTAAATTTTGGAGGGACAAAAAAAAAATTGTGCTCACTACCCCCCCCCCCCCCTAAATAATGTCTGATAATTTTAAATGATGTTGCAAATCGATCTAATGTGGATGCAGCAAAAAAAAAGTCCCTCCATTTCATAATAAGCCACTTCGGAGATACAACTTATACAATAGGCCATTTTCGTAATGTAATCAAATCTAATGCACAAGTCTTTTTTTAAGTCCTTTCGTTACAAATGATTCCATACACCGGTTACGAATAATTGTATTTTTAATTAATATCATTTTAACACTCGCTCACAACATTTTAGAAACAGGATAATTCTGGGCAACGAGATGCCCGAAATATCCTAATGTTCGTGTATCGAGGTGATTAAATATTTGATATGTGTATATATGCATTCGGCAGTGAGGTGCCAGCTTTCATAATGTTATATCTTATATATATAGTTTTATATCTTTCCTAATGTGTCTTGATTGCAAAATAATATTTTTACCATATTATATATTTTTTGTTCGCTCGCTGCGCTCGCCCGCTAACTTTAGAAACAAATGTGCCCGTTGGTGTATACATGGCACTTGATGAGTGTCATAGTGATGCAAAACTAGTTTTCTGTGATCAACTTGGGATAGGGTACGTGACGCGAAACTTGTTATTTCTTAAAAAGGGTACCGTAACTAATGAAAAAACGCTGAAAAACGCTGAAATAAATGATCCCAAATATCCGCAGATCTATAACATAATAGAGACGTCCCACTTTCTGCATTTTATTGAATGATCACAGCAAAAGTTATGGAGCTGCTTCACAAATGCTTTTTCCCTCTTGAAAAGAATACCCCCCCCCCCCCCTGCGTATCATAGAATGTACCGCCGGTGCATACATGAATAATGAAAACATTGGCCATTGATCTCCTACCAGTTGTTTATTATTGCCGATCAATCGCCGAAAAACTGCCAACCAATCGTAAATATTTCCAGGAGCTGTCACAAATAATGTTTACAAAATCGTTATTGTTCGGACAATTTGTAAAGGATATTTGGCAACCGATCGGCAACTGCCCTTCAACCTATCTACCGTGTAAGTCAAAAAAAAGTTTACACCTAGAAAATTGCTAATTATTTAAAAAAATCATCTATGAACAGTAAGGTATTATACATCTTATGAAAGAGTGTTTTATCCCAAATCATTTGGTATCATTTTTGTGTGGTATGTGTTCACGCTTGGATGAACATGAGGCACTGTTTGCCAGAGTGAAAAAATCGACTTGCGCCAAAGTGATGCCTTCATCATGTATTATGTTGGGATTAGCGGAGTGAGAGAATGAATTGAATGTATCAAATGAAATGCATTGCATATGCTTTTGGCAGAAGCAATTTCACGCATAAATGTACTTTGATATTTGATATTTGAAATGTGTGGCATGATTAATTTTGTTATTGTTATTTGTTATTTGGATCTGTAAAGACGGAATTAATACCCAAATCCAAATTGTTTATTCAAACATCACACAAGCTACTTTGGCGCAAATTGATTTTTGCACTCTCGCAAACAATGCCTCCTGTTCATCCAAGCGTGAACACATACCACACAAAAATGATACCAAATGATTTGGGATAAAACACTCTTTCATAAGATGTATAATCATTTACTGTTTATAGATGATTTTTGAAATAATTAGCAATTTTCTAGGTGTAAACTTTTTTTGACTCACACTGTATAACAGTTACTGATCGCCCATTCTAAAGTTTTTCAAAATGGTTATCGATGGTCGCTGCTTTTTCTGGTTGTCAGACGTCGTTAAATTTAATTGGATTATATTGACAGCTCTATGTTTTCTCTTTTAAATTACAGGACAGATAAATGCGAGGGGGCTTTATGACATGACAGAACAACTGGTAAGAACAACACCAACAATCGTATTACCCCCACCCTTGAATAGAGGGGCGAGGCAATCTTACCGCCACCCCCAACCCGAAAAACTAAATATATAATTATAATTAAAATAATGATAATAATAAATAAAAACAATTAAAAAAATAATGAATAAACAATTAAACCAAATTTAAAGAATGAAAGACAAAATATTAGAGATTTTCTGAAGGCCGTTCAGTTTTTGTTTTTATATGACTGTGGACAGATTTTCGGCATACTTTGGCTTCGCTGCTTCACGAGTGCTTGCTCGCATTCGTAATAGCAGTTTTTGTTCATGCATGTACTGTAGGCCTACTGTGCTGAGTGCTTCACAGGCGCTATTGATCGCACCATCAGATTATCAGATTATCTCAAAAATAAACTTGGCACTGGGGGGATTTTTTGCTTGGCACAATGGGGATTAGCCCTGTGGCTCTGGGCTGTATTCATTATGGCAGGTTAAGAGTTAACAGCACTATATAACTGTTTGTACCAACAGGAAGATGAAACCTATGCCGAGAAGGAAGAAGAGTTTTTCCAGAATCTGAAGGTGGGCATCTCTCATTATTAATGTATGGAAAGGCACACAGGGGGGGGGGGGGGAGGGTAATTTGTCGAAGGGTGTAACCATTATTGATGGGGAGGACGGGCCTGACAATTACCCGATTTTATTTCATTTTTTCCCGATTTTGTTTTTTCCCTCGTTTTTTCCTCGCTATTATCCCTATTTTCCAGATTTTCCCCTTATTTTCTCTATTTTTTCTTAATTTACCCTATTTCCCCCCGATTTGCTTACCCAAAAAAAGGGGAGGGGGGAATGTTGTTAGATGCCCCCCCCCCGGAATCCTCTTCTTCTTTTTGTTTTACTCAAGGGGGGCGTGGTTGAGGGGAATTTAAAAAAAAAATAGTGCTCACTATCACCCATGAGAGGGAGCAATGCAAGTATTTGGGACAGTGGTGGAATGAGCCCGTTTACAATGGAATTAACATTTGTAAAATGTAGCCTAATAAAACACATTTGAAGAAAAAACAAACATACATACATACTTGAAAACGAAATGATAAGGCTTTTGAAAGAAAACATCTATAGGTCCCATACCAAGCAGAAATTAAAATAATGATCAAATGCTTGAATCGAACTGATAATTAGGCTTTGGAACATTTCAATTGCACATTTTGATATGCACTGAATTATGCGCATCGTGACGTTATAGTTATTTCTTTTCTGATTTTAGATAGAGAAAGGGGGCTCAATGAGGTATTTTGTATTTAAAAATAACTGAAAAAATTGTCGTAGCAGCCCAAAATAGTTCATATTCTCATCCCGTTGGCATGTCCTAAAAAGACACATCAAATAATACGTAAAATTGGAGGGGGAGGGAAAACGGGCTGTTATATAAACGTCCGAGCTTTTCCCTTAGATTTTCTTACACTCGAGTTCCTGATTGTCACCTTTAAGAGCACTATAACAGTTACTGTTTGTACCAACAGGAAGAAGACGAAGCCTATCAAGAGAAAGAGCTCGAGCTCGTGGCTGAGATCCTGGCCCTACTCGAGGACATTTAAATGACAACCGAGCATCCCCCGCGAGGGAAACTTCCATGGAAAGACGGGATAGAAGGGAATATGTCAGAATATGCGCCGAACTTCTACGTTCCCTGTTTATTATTATAGCATACATTTAACTCTCTTGTTGTTTTTGGCATTCTTCTTCTACTTATTCTTCTTTAGGTGCATGTTGAATTGCTATAAAGTTTAAAAAAAAAAAACATTTCTTAATTATTTCTTAAATGACAACAGAGCATTTCCCGGCTAGGGATACTTCCAGGGAAAGAGGCCGGTACAGAAGGGATTATGTCAGAATATGCGCCGAAATTCTACGTTCCCTGATTAAAATTAATATAGAATACCTTTAACTATCTTGTTGTTTTTGTCATTCTTCTTCTTCTTCTTCTTCTTCTTTAGGTGCATGTAGCATTGCTATAAAGTGTTTTTTTTTTAATCCTTAATTATTTCTTAAATGACAACAGAGCATTTCCCCGCTAGGGAAACTTCCGTGGAAAGAGGCCGGGACAGAAGGGAATATGTCAGAATATGCGCCGAAATTCTACGTTCCCTGATTGAAATTAATATAGCATACATTTAAACTATCTTCTTCTTTTTGTCCCTCCTCTTCTTCCTTTTCTTCTTTAGGTGCATGTAGCAATACTATGAAGTTTTTAAATTCTATTAATTGATTATGGGTAAAATAAACTTCATGGGCAATAAAATAAGCACATTGTTTAAAATGCAGTTATTCATAGAAAATCACATTTCAGTCTTAAAGGGGAAATCCACCTTGATATAAAGTTGGTTTAATAGAAGCAGGAAAATTGGAGAAACAGGTTAGTGACAGTTTAGGCATTATCCGATTGAGGCAAAAAAAAGTTATGAATTGGCAACACTGTGACGTATCTTACGAGGTCCCTATAGCTTCCCCTTTGCTCTGTCCAAAAATAATTCAGAGCTTTCTATTTTCTCGAAAGAAAATTGTCAATCATACAAGCACCCGAAATATAATGATTGCAAATATGTTGTTAAGCAACCCATAGGCAAATCCACTCCGCAATCAATAACTAACAATATAACAGTAAATGAAATTTTCTGTACAGAGCCAAATAGAAGTGAACCTCGCAAGATACGTCACAGAGTTGCAAATCCAAACTTCAAAAATTGACAACTTTCTTATTTTTAATCAGATTTTGCTCAAATTTTCTATTACCTGCTCTTCTCAATATTATTGTCTGCTTCAAGTGAAACCAACTTAATATAACGGGTGGACCCGACAGTCTTAATGGTGAGACAGTCAGAGAGATCGAGGTAATGACAGAGAAGAGAATAAGTTGAGATCAAACGAGAGAAGAGGGAGAGGGGAAGAAAAGAGAGAGAGAGGGAGAGGGGAAAGGAAGAATGGAGAAAAAGAGAGAGAGGGGGGGGGAGGAAGGATGGAGAAATAGAGAGAGAGAGAGGGAGAGAGAGGGGGGGAAAAGAGAGAGAGAGGGAGAGGGGAAAGGAAGAATGGAGAAAAAGAGAGAGAGGGGGGGGAGGAAGGATGGAGAAATAGAGAGAGAGAGAGGGAGGGAGAGGGGAAGAAAAGAGAGAGAGAGGGAGAGGGGAAAGGAAGAATGGAGAAAAAGAGAGAGAGGGGGGGAGGAAGGATGGAGAAATAGAGAGAGAGAGAGGGAGAGAGAGGGGGGGGAAAGGAAGGATGGAGAAAGGGAGAGAGAGAGAGAGAGGGGAAAGGAAGGATGGAGAAAGAGAGAGAGAGAGAGAGAGGGGAAAGGAAGGATGGAGAAAGAGAGAGAGAGAGAGAGAGGGGAAAGGAAGGATGGAGAGAGAGAGAGAGAGAGAGAGAGGGGAAAGGAAGGATGAAGAAAGGGGGAGAGGGAGAGGGGAAAGGAAGGATGGAGAGAGAGAGAGAGGGGGGGGGGAGGAAGGGTGAAGAGAGAGAGAGAGAGAGAGAGAGAGAGGGGAAAGGAAGGATTGAGAGAGAGAGAGAGAGAGGAAAAGAAGGATGGAGAAAGAGAGAGAGGGGAAAGGAAGGATGGAGCAAGAGACAGAGAGAGAGAGGGGAAAGGAAGGATGGAGAAAGAGAGAGAGAGAGAGAGAGAGGGGGAGGAGAACGGGAGACGGTAAAAGAAAATTGAAGAGAGAGAGAGAGAGGGGGAGGAAGGATGGAGAAAGGGAGCGAGAGAGGGGCTGGAAGGAAGGATGGAGAGCGAGAGAGAGAAAGAGAGGGGAAAGAAAGGATGAAGAAAGAGAGAGAGAGAGAGAGAGGAGAACGGGAGTCGGTGAAAGAAAATTGAAGAGAGAGAGAGAGAGAGGGAAAAGGAAGGATAAGGAAGGATGGAGAAAGAGAGGCAGAGAGGGGAAAGGAAGGATGGAGAAAGAGAGAGAGAGGGGGAAAGGAAGGATGGAGAAAGAGAGAGAGAGAGAGAGAGAGAGAGGGGAAAGGAAGGATGGAGAAAGAGAGAGAGAGAGAGAGAGAGAGGGGAAAGGAAGGATGGAGAGAGAGAGAGAGAGAGAGAGAGAGAGAGAGAGAGGGGAAAGGAAGGATGGAGAAAGAGAGAGAGAGAGAGAGAGAGGGGAAAGGAAGGATGGAGAAAGAGAGGGAGAGAGGGGAAAGGAAGGATGGAGAAAGAGAGAGAGAGAGGGGAAAGGAAGGATGGAGAAAGAGAGAGAGAGAGAGAGAGAGGAAAGGAAGGATGGAGAAAGAGAGAGAGAGAGAGAGAGAGAGGGGAGAACGGGAGACGGTGGAAGAAAATTGGAGAGAGAGAGAGAGATAGAGATAGAGAAAACAACAAAAAGAAGAAAGAACAAGCAAGCAAGAAATAATTAGTTAATTGATTAGTTGATTAATTAACTAATCAATTAACTAATGAAAATAAGAAAATACAATAAGAAGTGGATAGAGAAAAAAAGGGGTTGGGGGGTTGGATAAAAGCAGAGAAAAGAAGAAAAAAGAAAGTGTGAACGATGGGAGAGTTAAAGGGGGAGAGAGGATGATTTAACTGGGGGAATGAGAGTAATGTGAAATCCAATTCACGATCAATTATTTAAAAAAAATGGAAAGAGTGAATATTATGTAAGATAAATTTTAGTTAGAGAAATTAAGCAAAAACACAATAAATGGCGATCTTCCTTACAAGCAGAAATAATTTCTTCTTGTATTTCTTCTTGTAAGGAAGATAATTATATATCTCTATACAGTGGCGTACGCAGGATTTTTTCAAGGGGGGGGGGGGGGGTTTAACATTTTGAAATCGGGCCAAAAATGTCGCAATGACTCAGCCCGCCGCTGAATATGCGGGTTTTTTTTTTGGTCCCAAAAAAATCGCTAATACAATACCACAAACAACAGCAACATATAAGATGCTGTCAGACATGTCAGACTAAACTAATATTCTAGAATAGACAATGGTATGTAATCTACCCCAGCTTCGCACACGTTCATAATAGAATTGCATGCTTCCAAACATCTGCCCAATACATCATCATTGCCTTCGTCTTCCTGGTGATGCTACAGCATGTCTGACATAGCAACTTGTATGTTGCTTTTGTATTACGTATTGTAACAGGTGGTCGACTTCGGCAAAGATACATACCACTTTCTCAAGTTAGCTCATTGATGACCGACAGATGACGTCACAAGAGGAATGAGATCTGGAGGTTTTTGAGGTGGAGCTTAGCAAGTTTGAAAAACAAATATTTCAGAAAATATTTTAAAATCTATGAAACAAATTCAGAAGTTTACATATCAAAATATGAGATGTACACTGTTAAAAATTTCACTGTAGAAATTACAGTAAATTACTGGCAACTTTGTTGCACAGTAAATTACTGTAACTTTGACATTACAGTAACTTCCTGTAAGTTTTTCAACAGTAACTTGCTGTAAGACATTAAAATACTGTAAGCTTACTGTAAAGAAATTTTCATGTATAAGGTTACAGTATTTATTGTAAGTTCTTCTTACAGTTAATTAATGTAATTTTATTCACAGTAATTTAAATGTATTTACAGTTATGTACTGTAAGTTTTTCTCTACAGTAAATTAATGTTATTTCTCTCATTTACATTAAGTTAATGTAATAAGTACAGCTTTTCTACTGTGACTTTAGCAGTATCATCCTGTTAATTTTGTATCTATTTCTCTCATTTACATTAAGTTAATGTTATAAGTACAGCTTTTCTACTGTGACTTTAGCAGTATCATCCTGTTAATTTTGTATCTATTTCTCTCATTTACATTAAGTTAATGTATTAAGTACAGTATTCTACTGTGACATTAGCAGTATCATCCTGTTATTTTTTTAAATCTATTTCTCTCATTTACATTAAGTTAATGTAATAAGTACAGTATTCTAACTTGACATTAGCAGCATCATCCTGTTAATTTGAGGAAAAAACAAGCTTTCTGAACACAAAAATCATTATTAAAGTCTTTATTGGGTAATCAACGCTCCATAAAACAAGTTTCTCAAATAGTGTAACATTATGAAAATGCTTGCAAAGAAACTATCAAGTAAAACATTAAAACAAGTAAAACCACTAAAAACTGCAAAAGTTCAAGTACTCAAGAATCTACAGACCCATAGTCATCCTTCCAGTATCTCAAAACTTCTTGAAAAAATTGTTTAGATTATACCAATTCTGAAATACACATAACTTGCTTAATCCCAACCAATATGGCTTTAAAAAAAATCATTCACCCGACCTAGCATTAATTTAATTATACGACAGAATAACACATGCAATTGTGCAGACATAGCGGCTTTAAGGCATTGATATGCTAAATCACAACGTATGGCTTAGGGGCACTGCACTTTCTTGGGTCAAAAATTATTTGTCGAACAGACAACAATATGTTCACTTTAAAATTCTGAATTGTAAAAAACTATTGTAAAGAATTATCTTCAATTGTAAACAAGACATATTTTATACACTTTTATCTTCCTTTAAAGCCACTATTAAACGACAACTACTATCAGAATACAATCAATGAAAAGTCTCCATATACCTGGCAGAATCAAGGAAAACTCTCTATACCTGGTAGAATCTCTCCAAAAGACATTACTCACTTTATTTTTGTTTAATTTATCTTTTGAACTAATACCCCATTTAATTTGAGTTGCTCTGTTATATTAAACTTGTAATCTTTAATACGTGTTTCATATTCTTCTGTATTTTTGTCTCATTTACATGCCAATTCTGCACAGAAACTTGTTTCAACTTCATGAGCTGTCATTCAATTGATTGATTGATTGATTTATTGACGGTAAAAGCCCTATTCAGCTACTCGGCTGGTTTACAAAGGGGCTGTGCAAAATAACAAAAACCGTAAAACATACTTGACAATAAGAAAATATACATGATATACAGAAATTAATGAAATAGAATTACCAATGTGCACAATGAACAAAGAAAATAGAAAATATGATCAATTTGTGTACATGTAAAATGAAAACATAAAATTATGAAATTCGTTTAGCTACAATATTGCTACGTATTAAATATGATAAAAAAACATATTACCATATAACGTAACATATATCGTAATAAAATATAAGTTACTTAAAAAAAATATATTATTATATAACTTGAAATATGTCGAAATAAAATATAGGTTACTTAAATATAGGCCTAATATTTGGCAAATTCATTTATTTCATGACTTATTAAATTTATTAAAATAAAGGTGTATTGCATAATCAAAAACTGCTTTAAAATGTGATTTTCTTGTAGACTCTGATCGAAATTCTTTACAATTTGAAGCACTGAACAAATCCTCAGATTTAAATAAAGTTAAAACGTTGGTAACCTCATCATCGGTAATTCCTATTCCTTCAAGTTTCTTTTTTAATTTTGGTATCAAATTTTGTTGGCTTAATGCATGAATATCCTGAACTGTGTCAATTATTTCCTGAATTGTAGAGTTGGGCAGTAGTAATTTTGCCTCCAACTTCAGATAAAACAAGGATAAGCTGTGTTTGAATGAGTCAGCGGATACATCTACTTCATCATCTGTCACACTTTCCTCGTCACTTGAGTGCAGTCTTCCAGGAAACTCCTGATTATTTTCTTGGGCGGATTCAGTTAACACAGTACCAGTTTCACTTGAAGTTGAGTCTAACTGAATCTGGTCTAACTTATTGTGAACTCTTGATATATGTGACGCAAAAGACGACCTCACTGAAAAACGTTTTTTGCAATTGGCAAAAGGACAGCGTATTTCAACTCCGTGTTTGATATGAACTCTAAGATGAGAAAGTATGTCATGGATTTCCTCACATTTTACAGCACAGAGTGGACAATTCCAGGTAGAAACGCAGAAAAACTGGGCATCTTTTTTTCTTGAAAATGGTTGATGATCCCTATGCACATGGGTTTTGAAGGATGAATAATTTCTGAATGTTCGATTGCAGCCAGGAACACCACACGGGAAATCGAAATTCACCACATTTCTATGGACTGAAAAGTGTTCAGAAAACCGCTTCAATGATCCAGAAGAATGATTACATAGCTTACAAACGTACATGGGTATATGATGTCCATGTAGAGCATCCGTCTGATTAGTGTTTCAGCATGCACACTGTGTGACTTCAGCAGTAATCCATGGCATACTGCAAGAAAGAAGAGCGGAAAACAATACCTTTAATATGCATACGTACACATAACTTTTTATGTACAGCATTGACAGATTAAAAGTTATTTAAATGATAAATGAATAATAAAAAAAAAGATAAAGGACAAAAAATACAAAAGAAAATCGAAAGAAAAACATGAATTCATCAAATATAACCAGTTGTCACGAGCCTCCTGATGATGACTGTATGCGAAACCTTCAGCAAAAAAACATTTGATTTCACGGCTATGAATGTTACTACATAAGTGAAATTAACATTCATTTGCGGTAAATGAAACTACAATAGATTTCTGTAAAACAAATTTACAATCCTTAAAGACAAAAATTACTGTAATTTACTGTTAGTATTTGAAGAACCTACGGTAACAGCAATTTACTCTAAGAAATGCAGTGATTTACTGTAGGAAAGTTTACAGGCAGATACTTTGAGTAAAAATTGATGGTAACTTACTGTAGATATAACCTACAGTTACTGTAAATTAAAATTACAGTGAATTACAGTAGACAAGTACTCAAAATTAATATGAAATAAAATTACTGTAATTTACTGTAAACTAGCAGTAAGTTACTGTAAATTACAGTAATTTTACAGTAATTACTCAGTAATTTTACAGTAACCTACTGCCAGTTACGGAATGGCCTTTTTGGTTGCTATGACAACGCTGCGACCTTCAAAAAAGTAAATTACAGTAATTTTACAGTAAATTACAGTAATTTTAAAGTAACTTACTGTAAATTACTAAGTAACAGTAAAATACTAAGTAATTTTACAGTAACTTACTGTAATTTTATTTCATATTTTAACTTTTAAGTAAAATTACACTATGCAGCAGGATTGCCAGTACTTTGCTGTAATTTCTTCAGTAACGTGCTGTAGACTACACTACATGAGCTTAGACTTGTGCGTATTCAACTGATCACGCAGTGTGCTCATGATGGACTGATGCTGTAGTCGATCGTAGTGTGTGCGGTGTCCTATAAGTTATAAGTCTTGATGGTCTTGACGTTAGACATTTCCAATTTAACGTGAGCATGCATATATGTGCAATGGCATCGCATTGACAGTGACACTGTACGCTGGTACTGCAGTACATACAGTGTCATGTGCTGCACTAACACTACCGACTCTGTCCCACACACCACAGCACAGCACGTACAGTACACATATACCGTAGACGGAACAATTACAAACACAATCCCTATACTTTCCACAGTCTGACAATTCTTCACTTCAGCGGGATACAAATCAAATCATGACTCTGATAATTGGCAATCTGTAACTTACCTCGGATCCCCTTGGAATTGACTTATTGGTCATCAATATCCCAGCTCGAGGATCAGGACCAGGAACAGAACAGATTCAGATTCGTTGCTCAGGATCAGGCCGGCCAGCTCAGCTATATATCTCAGCTCAAATGTTTGCAGAAAATTAAAAATGGCGGCGCGGCGTGGCGGGCTAGCGCGGGAGCCAATCACGTGCAACGCATACGCGCATATGCAGCCGATCCGCCTAATGCGCATGTGCGCTGTATCCCACAATGCTTTTTGCACGCTCCTTTACACTAGCTTACTGTAGATATTTGTTCCCATGCTCTACGACACTGATGTTTACAGCAATATACTGTACAGCAACGTACTTATACAGTTAATTATCGTAAAATCGTTATTACAACATATTACTGTTGTAAATCACAGTATTTTACTGCATGAGTTACAGCAAATTTTTACAGTGTATGCAGGAATGCACATCAACAGGAATACACTTGTATATTTCGATGTCATGGGCCCTTTAAAAAAGTAAATATCTTTGAGTGACCGGTTTTTACCATACTTATTATCCCAAATAGACTGTAGTGTTATAACAACGGTTAGGAAAACACATTTTTAAATTTCGATTTCCATTCGTAAATATCTTGATAATCAGACAGGCGATCGGCTTGTAAAAGTCATGGGGTACCTGACTGACCTAAATGTTTATAATTATCATTGCAGCATGAGCTAAATCCAGGATTTTGTTTCAAAATCTGAGACAAATTACCCGATCCCTTTAAACAATGGTCAATTTCACGCGTTACTGAAGGTCATTTCCAGAGAATTTTTAATTTTGAGTAAAGAATATTATACATATTTAATTTTAAAAATCTAAAAACAAATGACAAGATTACAAGGTACTTGCACAATTTGAGTTTTCTGTCAATCATTCATCCGATTTATGAAATACTGAATTTGTTTTGGTGTTGAGAAGTGACATGGCATTTTTTTAGTCATTCTGTACCAAAGCTATTTACATTTCAATATTTTATTAATATGATGAATGCTTAAAGGTAATACAAAGTTTTGGGAAATTTTGAAAATAATTGGGTGGATAGTGAATCTTTACAATTTTGATATATTTGGATGCCCCTGTGGATGTATAATAAGCACTAAAAAAATTAGCCCCTAAAACACTTCTGTTTTCGAGAAAAATTGAATATAAACATTTACCGGTGCTCCCGGTAAATTTTGATAAATTTCAAATAGCGTCTATGGCCGTACAATGGTAGCTGCGACCATGAAAATCTCAGAATATGTAGTTGCGATATATAATTTCCAAACGGGAATAGCTAATCGGTTGATTTTAGTCAAGAAACATTGTTTCATAGCTAAATTAAAATCTTGACCTTGAGAGGGAGCTATACAACATAAAGAGTTTATTATTTATAATTTCATAACTTTAGACTCGATTTCAACCGCGACAACGATCAATGAATATTGTAGGAAAGCATATGCTTCCGAAATGTTAATTTGAACTAAATTCATGACCCCATACCAAAACTTTGTAATACCTTTAATAGAAAACTTAACTGTTGTTAAAGTACCTCATATCAGCGTACATATTATATGTGTTAATATGAACTGACAAATCCATAATCAAATAATTCCTGTTTAAAATAATCTTTTTCAAAACTGAAAATTCTCTGGAATGTCATTCTGTAAATGCTTAGAAATAAACGAATACATAAAAAACAACACCAACACACCTTTGTTTTTCTTTTGTTGAAAATAAATAAAGTGTATTAATTCCAATCCAGGAGTGACTAACATTAACTTGTTCATCAACAAGATTAAATTCAAACAGGAAAAAAAGGTATTCAGAAAATAACAGTATTATAATTTACAAAACATTTATATCTAGCAGTGATACACTATTATTGTACACACTTATCACGTCAATTCGCATCCAAAATGATCCAATACCATCAAAAATAACACTTCTTTATTCTCTATGTTGTATCCGTCAGCTACGCAGCTACAGGAAATATTTGCCAATGCATAATTCTTTTTCCTAACATCCTCAAAAATATAAAAATTCATTTATACATGTCCATTTTCAGCAAAATGTTACATGTTAAATGTTCATACCCGAATTTAATTCAAAAGCTAGTTGGTCTGAAGTTTGTACAAGTAACAATAAATTGTATTTTAATCTAGCTTGGAAACATTGCTATCACAGCCGTGTCAAACAGATACTAAAATCATTAATTATATTTTCCTAAGATCAGATTTACTTGTCTTAAATCCCTACTGCACCACTTATAGCCACTTGCGCCCTCTATATAGCAAACAATGGCTAATCGATGCCTGTTGATCCCCTTTTTCTTATGTTAATTAAGAGCTGGTTTGATGAGATAACCACCCGTTAGTGACCTTGCAGGGAGGTCTAATCCCCTAGACAAACTAGTGCAGACAGGCTTTAATATAAAACTAGATGGAACTTCAACTGCGCGCAGTCGAAATGATGCCTCCGTCATAGAGCAATTTTACAAACCAAAACAGAAGAAATTTTTCAAATTCAAGTTCAATTGTAATCCATTAATGGGTTCTCAGAATATCCTGATTACAAGCAATTTCTCATGTACATATATGACCCTTTGATCTTTGACCTCATGACCCTAAAATCTACTCAGTTCATTGGCTCTGCAAGATGTCCAGAGTTAAATAGTAATCAATCTGTCAGTTCTAATGAGAATGCGTTCACAAGCTATTTTTGCATACATAATGAGCCCATGACCTTTGACCTATGACCTCATGACCCAAGAATCAACTCAGTTCATTGGCTCTGCAAGATACATACATGATCTAAGTTTGGCAGGAATCCATCAATCTGTTCTAATGATAATGCGATCACAAGCTGTTTTTGCATACATAATGAGCCGCATGAACTTTGACCTTGACCTCATGACCCCAAAATCTAATCAGTTCATCGGCTCTGCAAGTAACATACATGACCTAAGTTTGGCAGGAATCCATCAATCGGTTCTTTAGATAACGCGATCACAAGCTATTTTTGCATACATAATGAGCCCTGTGACCTTTGACCTCATGACCCCAAAATCTAATCAGTTCATCGGCTCTGTAAGATACATACATGACCAAAGTTTGGCAGGAATCCATCAATCGGTTCTTCAGATAACGCGATCACGAGCTGTTTTTGCATACATAATGAGCCCTGGGACCTTTGACCTTTGACCTCGTGACCCCAAAATCTAATCAGTTCACCGGCTCTGTAAGATACATACATGACCAAAGTTTGGCAGGAATCCATCAATCGGTTCTTCAGATAACGCGATCACGAGAACGGGACGTACGGACGTACGTACGTACGGATGGACGGACAACCCGAAAACATAATGCCTCCGGCTACTTCGTAACGGAGGCATAAAAATCTAACGACACTTAAACAGCACAAGAAAAGTGTTGCTAAATCAGCTTGGCAAAAAAGTGCAGTAAAATATGATTACCAATTTCATATTTTGGTTTTAATAGTCTTGATGCAACAGTATATTGTACAAACTGATAAACAGACAAGACCGATAACAACTTCATCTGGATTATTTACCATGAAACCATTAAAAAATAATAGGCAAACCTAGATCTTAGTGGCCGGCCACCTCTTTATAAAGGCCACCTGTCCTATTGTGGCCATGTATTTTGTCATGGGAAAGAAATGTTTGTTGTAGAACCTGTCTACAGTGGTCACTTTCTCTGTTCCCCTTGAGTGGTCTCTATAGACAGGTTTTAATGTATCTGTATAACACTGCTGTGTATGTCAATTTTATTCATTTTATTTTTTAAGTTTGGATAAATCAGGGCCATTTTCAAGATTACGTGGCATTCAGTCTCTTCCCCCAACCAGTTACTTCATCTTACACCATAATTTTTCATCATCGTGTAATTTTTTTTCTTCTGATTGTTTAAATTTGAATGTTTTTTCATCCAATTATAATAATCAAATGCACTTCCTTTCCTTCACATAAAAGTACTGGCCAGTATGAAAATACAATAGAGAGAATACACACATACCGACAATACAGCTGCAATATGAACCTCAATGGCTTATCATCTTGTTTCCCCCTTTTTGGCAAATGCAAACCTGAATATGTCAAGCTCTCTAGTGTTTTTTCTAGGGAAGGGGGAGGGGGGGGGGGGGGAATTTTTCAAATGGACTGAAAAAGACAACATTGCAAAAGTAGCATAATAATCCATGTAATTTCTATTGTTGGTGATATGTAATGATTTCTTGTTAAAAATCACTGGAGGGGGGGGGGGGGGGGGGGGGGGTGGGGGGGAGGAGGAACTCCCAGAACTGTAAACAGGACTGAAAAGAGAAAATTAAATAAATAGCATACATTGTAATAATAATACATGTTATTTATGTTTTTGGTGACCATATTAAATGTTTTCTTCTGAAAAAATCATGGCAAAATAATTCACCTAGAGATTATTTCTTACGCATATAATCCAGAAACATACACATTTTTTAGAAGTTAGAAAAAGACATTTTACTCTCAAATCTACATCTTTTGAGATAAAAAAACCTCGCCAAACACGCCATTATTCAAGAATTTTAGTTATCTTCATACACTTTAAAAAAAAAAAACACAAAGCCATATTACTAATTACCTAAGAAAGAATTTACTCTAGTTACTTAAGATTGCACATAACTGTAAAACAAACGAGAGAAGAGGAAGGGGCGAACGTCGAAACAGAGTTAAATTAAACAACACTAAGTCAGGCCTTTTCTGTTTCTACCTTGCAGTACAGGTAGGACTACTGTAAATTGTAACAATATGGTACATGATTAATTGTCATAATTATTTTCTTCGCCAACAAGATGAAAACTCACACACAGAGACTTATATAACTGCTAAAAGTACTTTGATATGGTGTGTTAACAAAATAATTAAGAATAAAAAGAAGATCCCCCCCACCCATCCATATTTCTGACCTTATTCTAATTCCTATTCTATTAATGTGAATTGCCGAAAACCTGCAGTTGAGTGAATACAAAAGATCATAGAAATAGTCATAAACCTACAAATGAATAAGTTACAACAAATTAGCATTAATAAGGTACTGAATGGATTGTTCAAAATGGAATGAGATGCCGTCTCCTTTGGGCATGTGGAACTGCATAGACTCCTGACCGAACTTGAATCGCACCCTCTGCGTCTCAATGCCGCGGGGCATGGCTTCGGAGGACGCAAAGAGGCCGGGGCCCTCTGGTTCCAGCGGAGGCAGCGGAATGTCAAACTCATCCTCGACATCGATGATGAGATCCTCGTCATCATCGATCTTGGGGAGTACGGGAGGTGATATGGACTCCGATGAGACCTCTTCTTGTCTCTCTTCATGGCAACCTGCCGTGATCAAATTGGGAAGCTGGAAAGGAGCAGGCGCATTCTTGGGCTGAAAGATTCTACGCTCTACCATCGTGTCCGGTTCGGTTTCGGGACTACCTGCGGTGGATTGCTTGAGGGATTCTTTCTTGGGATTTTGCATGTTGTTTTTCTTTCCAGGGGACCTTCTAGACAGGGTTGTTTTGGGAATTGCTGAATCAATGGCTTCTCTGACGACGCCCTGATGCAGATAAGGACTGCGTTCCTCGTCCGACGATGACGTGACGACCTCCTCGATGTCACCGTTTGGGTCCTTCACACGGATCTTAAGGCGCGGCACCTTCAACAGGGTGGGTGTCAACTCATTCTTGGAGGGACCTCCAGAACTGGCTGCGTCCTCCGACTTGGTCATCTGCCTCTTGCGGCTTCTTCTCATCTGGCTGGCAGATGTCGCGTTCTTTGCTAAGCTTGCGCTCTCGCTCTGGAGCTCCCCGTTGCACTGTCCCCTCGATTTGGGGTTCGATGAACTTTCTACAGGTTGTGATACCAGTTGGGGTATTCCACGGATCGTCAACTTTGTCTTGCATTCAGAAATTCTAGACTCGTACGTCATTATCCGTTTCTGTGTCACTTTCTGCGATTTCCTTTTCTCATGTCCCGTACTTTCCTGAGCTGTACCCCCTCCGTCCGATAATTCGGCGAATTCACATCCAAGGGTCTTCGGTGACGGACTTACATGCTTAGGCGTACTGTACACCCCCTCCACAGCGTCAAGATAATCATCATCGGTATCAATCGTCATCATCGTCGACTACAATAAAGATATCATCATCATCATCATCGTCTTTTGTCCTACCCCAAGTGCCTGCACTCGCTGCATTCGACTGAGAGTTTGATGATAAATTGATCTCTTCTTTTAGCTTGACCGTTGGTACATCTATGCTATGACTGGAAAAAGCCTTGGTCTCTGCGAGTATAGAGTTTGACATAGTCCTATTTGTCAGGGTCAATGGAGCTAAAAGAAGAGATGATAACGTCCTTACAGGCGATACCGCGGCTCTAGATAATGGCGATTTTCGCGAGGGTGTCGATGGTTTAAAAGATGGCGAAGATGAGGACGAATGAACAGTTGATGATGGGGATACAGACATCCTCCGTGATCGAGGCAATGATTGCGAGAGGAGAACAACTTTCTTCCTTGAGCGGTCGTGGGTGTCGACATGCAGTTCCGTTGCAACCGCCACTG